>CAJHQP010009832.1:0-20852 GCA_905132765.1 Moricandia arvensis
AAATCATCATATAACTTTAATTTTACGAGTTGTCATAATTGTATAGTAAATGTGATGATTATGCATAGTGTAGCCAATCTTTTAATCAGAAACATTGATCAAATAATAACCATTTACATGTCATACTTTCTGACTATTCGTATATATTCTTTAACATTTCGCGCAGTTAAAGTCACAAATGTCAAACTTTGACTCTGTTTCTTTCTTGATAATCTAGAGATAAATTAAAGAGTAGTCTCTTCTTTGAATCTATCAGTGGTCACATAAATCACATCTTAACTGATATGAAAATGATATGAAATACTCAGATCATGTCATCAACTCCTGTTATTAATGATTTTCCGAATGACAAACATATGGACTCTTAAGTTTTATCTCAAAAAATAAAGTTCTAGAATCAGAGTTTAACCATCTAATGTTTACAAATGCTGTTTTCTAACAAGTAGAGATAACAATCACCTAATGTTTCCTTTATTTCCAGAATCAGTTACTTCAAATCGACCTGTACTCACATGTTGCTGGAGTCTTATTTGCATTCAACTATGTAGTTGACATAAAAACATTAGACTACATTTAAATTGTTGATGGATAGAGATGTATGTCCTGGTACTATGGCCTACATATGGGCTAGAGTTTCAGATCCATGTCACTAGAAACCATAATCATCTTAGAACCTTCCTATTAATATGTACAACCACTTCTTTAAAGATTAGTCAAGACGCAAGACGAATGGTGATGCCATACTAAACTAAGAAGATGACTTTTCTAAGTCTCTAAGAAGACTACGAACTTTAACCTGGTTCCGCTCTTTCTCTCACGTTATCACTCAGCTCCACCCCGAGCTGCCGAGCTACCTTGTCCCCCTGTCCCAAACGCATAGACCGTCCTGACTCGGTCATTGCAAATGTATGACGCCCTATTACCAGCCAGGACACAGAGTTTGTCAAACTCACATGAACCACACGTTCTTTTACATCCTTCAACGACGAAACCAGCTTTTGGTGCCAGAGTATTCTCGTCCACATCACCCCTGCTAAAACCCCAAATCACATTCAAGACCACTGTCTCAATTCCAAAACCAAGAACACACAGACTTACCTGACCAAAATTGGCAAATTCGCCACTACCAAATGAGTGTAAACCCAGACCATCATCAGACACTACAAAGGTTGTGTAATCTCCCGTAGTAACGTGGACTGCTTTAACACCCTTTAGTCCCTCTACAATGAAAATCTTTTTTTTTTTTTTTTTTTTTTGCAGAACCCCAATATTTATTAATTAATCTTATCTATTGAATAATGTCAAAAACTATTGAGAAAATTAGAACATATAATAATCCAAAGAGTCTTATAACAAAGATTAGGTGTATATAAGGAGATTGGAAGTGAATAAGAAAAGGAGAGTGTGGGGCATAGAACATGTGGCTCAAAAACTCACAAAAATCTCCACACTCTCATCTCATTGGATAAGACAAGTAGTATCCACAAAAGCCTCTTCATATCCATCTGATCCTCTCTCCTATACTCCCAAAACCATATCTCACAAAACTCACTACCTCACATCTCTATCTCTTACTCATCTTCAACCTCTCCGACCAATGGCATCAACTATAGCAACATCAGCAAAATGCATGTCCTAAACCCATCTCCTCCTAAACCCTAACCCAAACCAAACCCAAACCCTTCATCTCCCTCCCAACCCCACCAAAACCCACCGTCTCTCTCGCCGTCACCAGCACCACCCTCGCCGGAGCCGTCTTCTCCGCCCTCAGCTACTCCGAACCAGCCTTCGCAGCTCACCAAATCTCTCAGCTCGCAGCTGCAGCCTCTCAAGGTAGTGACAACCGTGGTCTAGCTCTCCTCCTCCCTATCGTCCCGGCCATAGGATGGGTCCTCTTCAACATACTCCAGCCAGCTCTTAACCAGATCAACAAGATGCGTGCGAGCAAAGGAGTCGTCGTGGGTCTTGGCATCGGTGGTGGTGGTCTGCTGCGTCAGGGCTTTTCGCTATGACCCCGGAGGCGTCGGCTAGTATGGTTAACGAGATGGCGGCGGTGGCTGAAGCGGCGGCGAAGGTTGAGGATAACAGGGGACAGTTGTTGTTGTTTGTGGTTGCACCGGCTCTGCTTTGGGTTCTTTACAATATTTGCAGCCTGCTTTGAACAACTCAACAAAATGAGGAATAAGTAAATTATTAATGTATAATCATTTGTTGGGATTCAAAATGTAAAATAAATCCTTTTGTTTTATGGACAGATTCTATCCTTAAATTTGGGCAAAAATATTCTTGTTTTTTTTAACTCTTTACTCTATTTTAGCTGTAACTAGGTTCCAAGATCATCTCACCATAATTGATTGTAGATACAATCTACATCAAAACTTGAACTAATTTAGTGACTTTAACCTAATTTAGGATGAAAATCTCTCATTTTATTGTACATTTGCATGTTTTCTTGCTATGGTTTGATATCACTCTCTTACATATGGTATATCAGTTGTTAGATGAAATGAACTACTTGCATGTGGAATGCATATCTTGGTAAAACATAAACTATCTAGAGAGAATGTGTTGCCTCTGAAATTTACAATGCAAGAATCACTAGGTGTTTGCATTTTTGGATCCAAGTACTTCACATTGCAAAGTGGTAGTAATTTTAGGTTGCAGTATAATATCATCCTCAGGTTTATAGACTCTCATATACACATGATTAGTGTTTAATAAATAGATCCTCCTTACTTTTGTTATTAGTCACCTCATGTCGTGTGTTTCATGATTGGTGTCAAACTACTAACGGGCAATGATTAAACTAAAATTGGTGACTATGTTACTTATTCAAATAACCTGTCAACGTGACATAACGTCTGATTACAGATGTACCGTTGACTATGTGACAAACAACAAACTATAGGAGAAGCAAAACCAAACACATTCAGATAAATCTCTCCAATTCATTTTTTTTCAACATTCAATTTTATTCAATTGATACGTGCACGTTAGGGTTTTTAGTTTTAAATAAGGAGCATCGGAAACTAAAGCATAAAAGTCTTACAAAGATTTAGAACTTTCTGAGGAACCAACTGCATAAGAAGATCTTGCAGTACTCAAAAGGTTTATTCCTTTTTACTAGAGTCCTTAAGCATACCTTCTTTCCGGATCTGGAGGCACCTCTTAATGTTAAAGGACTCAAAAATGCTTTCCGGGCAATGCAGAGACAACATAACCCATGAGTGCGTGAGGCCAGTAAGGTGTGCAACGTGGTTCGTACCTACAAAACGCAAGTGCTGCCTTTGCGTAACCCTCTGGAGATGCCACTAAGAATGATGCTCTTCTTATCTTAGTCATCCTTTGTCGCAACGTACAAGGGTACCTATCAAAACACTCACCCAATAAGCCATATGATCAAGAAACCAAAAGCCATTGGACAGTGTTAGTACCCATCAAGTTTCAAGTTTTGACATTCTTCAACATAAATAGCCTCAATAAGTAAATCAGAAACGAGATCTCACATCACAGAAATATTCAACAAAGAGAAATGCGATGCAATAGTTCATTGATCAACCTTCTAGGTCCGTTAATACAAAGAACAGTGTCAGGAAATCATGAAAGATACATCATAACGCCTTCTAGTGATTCAAGAAACTACAGTTTACACATTACATGATTTTCAGACAAACTTAATTTACTACTTCATTATATTCCAAGAACCAAGAACTACTACTCTTCCAACCTTAACCTATGATCACTCTGCACTGCAATCTTCTGTTCTTGCAAAGATAAGATTGGTTTTACTCATTGCTTAGTCCTACTCATGTCCTTAGTAAAGACACACTTTGAAAGCAATGCCATCTACTTACTAAACTACTTACCAATAGACTCTCAAGCAAAGTTCGACCTTTAACCTATGATCCTTCTAAGTTTTTATTCTAAAAAGAAAAAACTGGTTTTCTTACATCTGTTATTACAAATACACTTTACAAAAAGCAAAATACATCTACATTCTTGACAATTTCCTTTTCTCTCTTTCAACACAAAATACATCTATATTAAAGACGCAGCAATGATTCAAGAAAGTTCACCTGGCATTGAACATCAATCCACTTTCTTGTACTCAACATGAAGACACCTCGAGAACTGATCCACATACCTAAGACACAAAAACCCAACATGCAAAACAAACAATGTCACTACTTGGAAACATCATTTCAAAAACAAAACAAACAGTTCTTGAACAAGACTCCACACGTTTTAGCACCAGCATAAACAGAGTAGAACGGATACGAAGGAATAAGAGCAGCAGCACCAGAAACCCATATTAACAATAGCTCCCTTCTTCCTCTTCAACATCCCAACCAACACAGCCTTCGTCACCTTCGTAGTCCCTTCAACATTAATCTTAATCAACCCATTCACCAACTCTTCATCAACCTCATGGAAGTACTTAGCATAAGGATACGAAACCCCAGCGTTATTAATCAAAACCCCAACCTCCAAACCTTCAATGGCCTCCTTGATCCTCTCCACACCTTCGTCAATATCTCCAGAGAAGTCCATCACAACGGTCTTGACCTGTACGTTACCGTACTTGGCTGTGATCGAGTCAGAGACGGATTTGAGCTTTTCCGGGTTGCGAGCGACGAGGACGAGGTTGAGGCCTTTGTGGGCAAGCTGAAAGGCGAAGGCTTTACCGATTCCGTCGGTGGGTCCGGTGATGATGGCCCAGGGGCCGTAGCGGCGGAGGTTTTTGGCGGGGCGGAGGAAGTAGATGTAGAGGGAGGTGAGGAGGGTGAGGGTGAACTTGAGGAGGGAGATGGAGCCGAGGGTGAAGAGGAGGAGGAGCCATGTGGGTTGGGATTTGAAGTAAGTGCAGATCTCCATGGGAGAGAAAGTTTGGGTTTTTAAGGAGGAGACGAAGATGGATGAGCAGAACACTACTCTCTCTGTTTTTGAACTTATACTTTTTATTTAACTTTGGGTCGTGTTTATTAAACTTTGGTCACGTTGATGTGAAACTTGGCAGCTACGATGTTGACATGTGTATTTTGCAAACTGAAAATTAAATGAGATACTCAGAGCTCACATGGTGAATTTGCAATACACATACGCAAGGATGGATACAAATGTCAGCCATCAAGTGACTATTGGCACCTCAAATAGTTTGGTGCTTTGTGGAATAGGAGCTCTATGGAGGGTGGATACAAATAAAATGATTGTTAGTAACTTATTTGTTCATAAAAATTTGATCAAAGACTGATGAATCAAGGAATAATGTCAATCTTCCCTTAATACTTCTACTTAACCCCGGGCATTAGGGTATTCGGTTTGGGATTAAAAGCTGTAAAACCCTATGGGTATATATGGCATAACGAAACTGAACGGGTTCATTTCGGGTCGGTTCGGTCTTCTACTTACAAAATTAGCGCCGTGTATATGATGGACTTAGAATAAATGAATGGCACGATGATGAGTATGTTGTTTCCTTACTCACTGACTAATCTTCTAGCGATCCGGTGACCGGTCTACTCTGTTGGACGCAACAAAGAGGTATTTACATATAGGAATAGGAGGATACATTTGTGTTAATCATGAGAATAAGTGACCGATGGATATGTGCTATGGCACGATGCGACCTGATGTGTGAATGTGTCGTCGGTCTTCTCATCCCGATGAGGTGTTGTCCAGTATTATGTTCGTATAGGCATTTATAATTCAACTCCAACAAAAAGTTTAATTAGTTCGTAAGAGGGAATAAACGGTATAGAATTTAAAATTGATATTTGATTATGATAGGGTATTGGTTGACAATGCATACGAATCGTTTTCTTGGTTAATGGGAAACATGAAGAAGAACCAGCATCGTGCCTTAGTCCTCCTTTCATATATAAATTTATCAATATGATGCGTTTTATGACTTCTTTCCCATTCTTCTCATAATGTAATCAGTTCTGCTTCGTCAAAGATTGTCATGGATTGTAGACTTTGATGTGTATTTTATGAAACAACATAAAGTATGTTATATAGTATTAGTAGTAGTTTACATAAATATAAGCGATTAATCCATGACAAATTTGTGACATCTATCTTCACTTCTTCCTTCATACCAGTCATATCGGTTTCAATTTTCATAGAATCATAAGTAAATAAATATTTTGATAATTTCTAGTACATCTTTTTGTATGGTTGGACTCGTTCCAAGTCTGGCGTAGATCCTGGGCACAGGCTCTCCCACAACAGCCTAGAGCCATCCCTGAACTGCTTGTCATAATTTACATTAAAACATGCCCAAGAACTTGTACATTGCATTGTCAAAACTTTAGTCGTGATGAAAAGGAAAAAAACTTTGCTATCATTGTTTCTTTTCTCTGTTTATATAAATAATTGTTTTGTAATGTTCTACGAAACTTTGTTTGTGAAAAAAGAGCATTGTTTTAATTATTAACTTTTTATGCATTCCATTCCAGTGTTGTTATTGTTTAATTCCATTCCAGTGTTGTTATTGTTTAATCCTTCAAGGCTTAATCCATTCCAGTGTTGTTATTGTTTAATCCTTAGATGCAGTTTTTGACCCATAATTATTCTTCTTACCAAAGACGCGCTCTACCAATCCCACTATAATTGCTTTTAATCAAACACTAGAAGATAACTTTTGATTGCTTTACGACTTGGTTTAGTCCATGTGTGTAATATAAAAATCCGTTTCGGACTTTATTCAATAAGCCCTACTACCTCTTAACAAAATTCTAATATGTCCCAGTTATAAACTTAATTTATTTTTTATTTTTTTAAATACCAAAACATACATAAAGACATAAAAGGGTTTAATGAATCTCATAAATTACAGATCCAACCAGGCTTTAGCTGAATTATCCACACCCAAACCCATATAAGTCGGATCTTATACCTAATCTATTTTTATGTTTCTTATCCTTTTTCTTTCTTCCCCGATTCCTGTATCTCCTCCCCTCTGTTCTTTATTCTTTTTCGATTCTTTTTTTTTTCTCGATTTATTCTTCTCGTAAACACCTCATCTCTCTCTTTCTAATACCTTAATCCAACCAAAACAATAAAACAGTGGTATTTCTCATAGAATTGCATATGTTTCTTCTTCTTATCACTCAGTTAACCACAATCAACTTTTCTTCTCTTCAGCCATACAGTCGCCACAAAGATGAATCTCCAACCTCATGGGACCCCACACATTTCAGAAGCTCTGCTATGTCGATTCTCTAATCCTTCTCAGCCTTGTATCCATCCGACTCGCCTCTGTCGCATTCATGCTCACCAATTCTCAAACTCTGTTTCACCATAGTGATACGATTTCTGTCAGCCGTCCAACCACTCAAATCCAGAATAAACTCTGATTTCGGTTTCTTCATTCGCCGGAATCTTCATCCTAAACACCCTTTCACTTTCCGAAACCTGCAATGGATATTTTGTCAAAACCCCAAATGGTTCTGCATTTATTTTCTGGTAGATTGAAAGTCATGGAATGTTTTGTATCTTGATATGTTCTGTATTCAATTATTAATCATGTTCGTTGGCTTGTATGTTACATTGTCTAGGTGGAACTCTATGCGTAAGTAGGTTTGAGTGGATGTGATTGAGAATGTGTTTGTGATGGATTTACCAAGACCAAGTCTTAAAAGTTTTTTTTGGTTCAAGACAAGTTATGTGCATTGTGGGCAATGGCGGTTTTGTTATATTTTTTTATTTGTATTTTGAATGTGTATAATTTTAATATTTGGATTTTATAAAGTTTTACGAGATTGAAACACGTTTGGACTAATAGAATACTAGGTATTTGTATGTACAAATAAATTAGTATGTACAAATAAATTAGTATGTACAAATAAAATTGGACTATTGGAAAACATGTCTAAAACTTAAACCATAGTTAGCACATTTTAAACTAATTTTAGGTATTATTATTAAGAAAACTAGTTTTTTTAGAAGTCATGTCTAAAACTTAAAACATATTTAGCACATATTTATAAAAAAAACTATTAAAAATTTCGTTAATTTAAAACACGAGTATATACTAAGATAAATAAAACACTTAAAACATGTAAAACATATTTAAAATGTATAAAACACGAGTATATATTATTACTTGTGTTGAACCTATGTAGAATGATATGTAAGACTTTTGCTTGTGTTGTTGCAGGTTTGGACTACTAGAATACTAGGTATTAATGTGTGCTAAAACCAGAAATTTGAATTATTAGGTTTGATAGGTATTACTAAGAAACAAAAATAAATATGTCTAAAACTTGTAAAAATAATTCAACAAAAAAAAACATGTTTAAAAAAGTGTTCCAATTTTCAACCAAAAACAAAATGTCTAAAACGTGTTAAAAAAGAGAGAACACATGTTTGAGTATTTACATTTAGTAGTACTCAAACCAATAGTAATATTTCCTTCTTCATAGTAATATTTTTGCAAATTATAACATTTTTAGTAATACAATATCAAAAAATCAAATTTATTAGTAATACCAATCTATTTAGACAGTTTTATATTGTATATAACACATTGGCAGAAAAAAATTTCAGAAAATATTTATTTTCTATTATTCATCTCATTATAGCATTCCATCAAGATTTTAGTATAGAAGTATAAGGATGTTTTCTATGAAAATGAGAAGTTTACTATCAACTTAAGAAATTAAGAGTTTTTGTGTCTAATTTGAAAAATAAACACATATATGGATATATTATCGTGTAATATATGAGATACAACTTCTAAAAATAATTAATAAGACGCAAATTAAGGTTCTTAGAAATATGTCTAATACATAGTAGTTTCAAGGTATTCCAAGTAGTACAAAATAGTTCAAGGTAGTTTCTAATAGTTCATATTAGACATAGTAGTTCCAAGTAGTTCATAGTAGTTTTCAATACACTAATAGTACGAAGAAGTACTTAGTAGTTCATATGACACATCGTAGTTCTAAGTATAAAAACTCAACCAATCCTTAATACGCTCACAAAAACTCAAATATGATTGTAATAGGAGAGACAATAGATTTCCTTGAAAAAATAGATTTATGATTAGTTTTAACAATTTAAAAAATCAAAGTTGTCCAAGAACTTTGCTACATAGTCGATTCAGTAATACTAGTAATACGTTTCACTTTAGTAATACTAGTAATTCAGTAGTTCGTTGAAATTTTTGTTTTCTTCTTTAACTCTTTAAACTGATCACAAAGGTGTTATACAACTCACAGTATCGTCTACCAACATTGTAATGTATTGTTTTGCTTCAAAACAATACAAAATAAGCAGAAATTTACAAAACAGTCCTTCAACGTCATTTGTTATATTTTTTTATACTAATATACCTAAAATTTTAGTCTTTCATCAATTTAAGTGTTTTTAAACGATCAAAAACGTGTTACACAACATACATATCATATAATACCATTTTAATGTTTTTTCATTCAAATCGTTGTTAAATATAGAAAAAAATATACGTAATCTTCTTTAAACATCAATTATATATTTGCTTAAAAACTCACGATTTGAAGAGTAATTTTTGATATTTTGTGTTAACCATAATACATATAACGTAAATAATACATTCTTACCAAAAATTCAAGAAAAAATACTGCTAAATTACCTCAATAATTAATCTTCAGATCGTTAAAATAAAGCTTATAAAGAGAAGAAAGTTCAGTGTGATTAGAGAATAAAAAGAAGATAGACAGTTGTCATAAGGAGAGAGACGTCTGGGAGTGGAAACTAAATTTAAATTTATAGATTGATTTAATGAGAGGAGAGATCTGTGTCAAGAAAAGATGTGGGGTCCGTGATCTGTTTTAATAATATAAAGAATTTGAAAGAAGGTGGGACTGACAGATTTGATAGAAACTAATATAAAAAGAAAGGGTAATAAGGGAACGGAGAAAAGAGTGGGGTAGTTAGAAAAAAGATGGGGTTGTAAGAATAGATTTTTGGAAATGGGTTAATTTAGATTACTTTCCGTTTCTTATAGCAAAGGAATAAACACGAGAACGTTCGTTCCCATTATTATGTTCTTACATAACTCTTATGAGATGATTACATAAATATCACACTAAAGATCAAACTCTTCCCATAACAAAAAAAAGCAAAACCAGAAGATGTCTCGTGAATTCAAACTCTCGCAAGTAGTTCTTGTTCTGTTCTTTACATTGTCTTACAGCTCCAACGGCAAACTGATCTGGAAGGAGCTGCATCTTTCGACTCTAACGGTTTCACCAAGTTAACCAACACCACAAAGCATTCACACGGTCAACTTTTCAACAGCAACCCTGTTCTGTTCAAGAACTCCTCTTTCAACTTCCACTTCCACTTCGGAATCGTCCCTGAGCATTATAACCACTCAGGCTCACACGGTATGACTTGCGTTCTCTCTCCCACAAGACACCTTCCCGGAGTTTCCTCCGACCAGTACCTAGGATTATTCAACAAGACTACCAACGGTAAGACCTCTAATAACATATATAATAGCCATCGAGTTGTTAGAATTGATGATTTATGAAGAGAAAGAGTATGAACACTCAAGAACAAATAAGAACAAATAGTTTGTGTGACAAGAGACTAAGAAGGAGAGAAACTTATTTCCTTATATAAAATGTGTTACAAACAAGGTTAATTTATAGACATTGAAATGTATAAGCAACAAGAGAGAAAAAAAATAAACAAAGGTAAGTGGAGTTGAGTGGCAAGGTGAGTGGAGTTGAGTGGAAACTTAGTGCTTGATAGTGCTTGCCTAACTTCTCCACTTGCATTTGAGTGCTTGATAGTGCTTGCCTAACTTCTCATATTTTCTTCATGTCAACACTCCCCCTCAAGCTTGACAGTAGTGAGTGTCAAGCTTGGAAAGCCATGAAGTATTCCTCATTAAAACCTTTACTTGGAAAAACCACTTGGGATAAAAACCAAACAAAGGAAAAAGAGTAGAACACTCCACGGTGAGAGGATCATTGACATGGAAGATTTATGAGTCCTAGTCTCGGAAGAATGGACTCACAAACTTTGCTGCTGGCCGCTTTGGTGAAGATGTCAGCCAGCTGATCCTCACTTCTTGTGTAGCATGGGAGGATTATTTGTTGCTCTACTGCCTGTCTCACCTTATGGCAGTCCACTTCTATATGTTTTGTCCTCTCATGGAAGACTGAGTTGGAAGCAATGTGTATTGCGGCTTGGTTGTCACAATGCATGGTTATGGGAGTGGTGATCTCAATCCCCAAGTCGCCTAGAAGCCCCTTTATCCAGATAAGCTCACTGGTTAGCTTCCTCATTGATCTGTATTCTGCTTCAGCACTCGAGCAAGACACTACCTTCTGTTTCTTGCTTTTCCATGTAACCAAGTTACCTCCAATGAAAGTACAATAGCCGGTAGTTGATCTTCTGTCAACTCTGTCTCCAGCCCAATCTGCATCACAATATCTATAACCTCCGTGTTTTTGTTGCAAGCCATCCATACACCTTGACCCGGAGCTTCTCTTAAGTATCTTAGGATCCTCTCCACCATCTTCCAGTGATGAACCTTGGGATTTTGCATGTGCTGGCTTACTTGATTAACTGCAAAGCACACATCTGGCCGGGTGATAGTTAGATATATCAGCTTTCCAACCATCCTTCTATACTGCTTGACATCATCAAATGGAGTATCTTCATACTCCCCCTCTCGCAGTACCTTGTAGCCTTCTTCAATTGGTGTCTTGGCTTGTCTTCCTCCAAGATTTCCTGCCTCTTTTAGAATATCCAGAGTATACTTTCTTTGAGACATGAACAATCCCTCTTTTGATCTGCACATCTCAATGCCAAGGAAATACTTTAGTTCTCCTAGATCTTTGATGTCAAATGCAGCCTTGAGGAATGTCTTCGTTGAACTGATCCCCTCCTTGTCACTACCAGTGATGATGATGTCATCCACATAGACTAGAATTACCACAATCCCTTGCTTGCTGGTGAAAGTGAAGAGTGTGTGATCCGCTTGAGACTTCACAAATCCTCTTCCATTCAATGTAGTGCTTAGCTTGTGGTACCAAGCTCTTGGTGATTGCTTCAAGCCATAGATCGCCTTTCTGAGTCTAAGGACATTCCCTGGTTTCACCATGTCTTCCATCCCCGGAGGTAGTCTCATATACACTTCATCTTCTAGTTCACCTTGTAGGAAGGCATTCTTCACATCCATTTGCCAAAGATCCCATTCTAGGTTCACTGCCAATGAGAGGAGAATCCGGATTGTATGAAGCTTGGCCACTGGTGCAAAGGTGTCTAGATAGTCTTCTCCATACACTTGTGTGTATCCTCTTGCCACCAGTCTGGTCTTCTTTCTTTCTGGCTTCCCATTTGCAAGGTACTTGATGGTATGTAAGAGTCTGCTGGTCACGGCTTTCTTCCCTTTTGGAAGTTCTGTCTCATACCAGGTGTTGTTCCTCTCCATGGCCCCCATTTCATCATCCACCGGTTTCCTCCATTCATCATCTTCCATAGCTTCTGCATATGTTCTTGGTATCCATTCCAGGTCCAATGAACTCATAAAGACTTGATGTTCTTCTGGATAGTGAGCAAGCGAGCATACTGCACTCACTGGATGTGCCACAGCTTTAGCATTGAAGTAGACTTTAGGTTTCCTGATTCTTGTGCTCCTTCGTAAGGGCTGTATCTCATCAGGTGCTGCCTCATTTGTTTCTTCTGGAACTTGATCTTGAGTCTCAGGAACTGATTCTGATTTGGTCTCATCCTGATCATGAGCTTCTTGTTGATTCCCCCCTTCAGGGTCAGGATGGGCAATTTCTTCATTTTCATTAATCACATCTTCTTCAACTATAGCTTCTGGAACAGGTGCAGTAGCTTCAGGGATATTCCTTCTTGTTTCTTGAGTTGCTGGAGACATGTCAATGCCGAAGTTCTCCAAAATGATTCTGAGGTTTGTGGCTCTTTCTGATTGTGGTAAGTCCCTCAGATCATCCCAATTCTTCTCCTCATAATATCCCTTTGTTTCCACAAACTTCACATCCCTTGATATTAAAACTTTTCCGGCTACTGGATCATAGCACTTATACCCCTTTTGTGTTGGAGAGTAGCCAATGAACATCGCTTTTGTGCTCCTGGCATCCAGTTTGTTTCTCTGCTCCCCTGGTATCAGCACAAAGCAGAGACATCCAAACACCCGTAAGTGGTCCAAAGCCGGCTTGGTCTGGTTAAGGACTTCAAACGGTGATAGATCTTTGAGGACTTGAGTTGGAGTCCTATTGATCAGATAAGTAGCAGCCACCACCGCATCACTCCAGAATCTTTTTGGAACGTTGGTGTGGAACATCATTGATCTGGCTACCTCCATCAGGTGTCTGTTCTTCCTTTCAGCAACTCCGTTTTGTTGAGGAGTATATGGACAACTTGTTTGATGAATAATTCCATGTTGAGCCAGGTACTGTTTGAATGCATGACTTGTGTATTCTCCACCATTGTCTGATCTGAGGATCTTCATCTTGGCATTGAAGTGGTTGGAGACATGAGCTTGGAAATTCTTGAAGGCGTCTAGCACCCTATACTTGGACTGAATCAGTGTCAACCAGGTGTATTTGGATTTTTCATCAATGAAGGTGACAAAGTATTTGTGATTCTCCCTTGACACACATGGAGCCGTCCATACATCAGAGTGAACCAAGTCGAAGCATCTCTCATAGGTGGTGCCAGACCGTGGAAAGACTGTCCTACAATGCTTCCCCAATATGCAGGCTTCACATTCTTCATTCTTAGACACCACCTCCGGGAATATCAGGTTTAGAGCTCTTGTATGGGGATGTCCCAATCTGGCATGCCATATTGTGTTCTCAGCGCCATTAACGGTGCTAGCCAGGCAATGAGGCATAGATGATTCCGGCACCATATTCCTCTCAAGATGATACATCTGCTGATGGCTGTGCCCTTTTCCAATGATCTTTCCTGTCTTCAGGTCTTGAAACTCAACTTCATCTGGTCTGAACACAACTTGGCAGCCCAAATCAACCGTAGCCCTTCTTACTGATAACAAGTTAGATGAAAATCCAGGCATATACAAGGCAGTAGATTCCTTATCAAACACTCTAAGGTTCCCTATCCCTTCTATTTTCACCTTATCACCATTTGCTATGACTACATTCCCTACGGCAGGCTGGATATTACTAATCAAGTTCCTATCACAAATCATGTGATGGCTTGCTCCTGAATCTATTATGATAGGTTTAGAGTCAAGAGAATGTGTACCAGCCTTCTTGGAAGCAATGAGAGCCAAGACAGTGCTCCAGATAAAGGAATTGGCGTCTTTTCTGGTCACAAAACCATCAGATGAGGTCGTACCAGCTTGATTTCTCCACATGTCTTCAGTTGAATCACTCATGTGAGCAGAATACATGGTTCTCCCTTGAATTGCTTGCTGCTCCTTGGGTTTACATTTATCCGGCTGGCTTTTGAGAGGATCACCATCATCTAGGCATGGAATCTTTCTTCCAGTAAAGAAATTATGTATCAGTGTGTTGAATGATGAGTCTAGGTGTAGGAGAAAGCTGAGGAACCGGTCGTTTCATAGATGGTTTGGAGACTCTCCCATAAACACCCATAAGCGGTTTGAAGACTCTCCCAAAGTCTCTTGGCGGTTTTGATGTGAGAATTGATCTTCATGATTGGTTTTGACAAGGAGTTACAGATGAGAGCCAGAGCTTGCTGGTCTTCTTGAACCCATTGGTTGTGGTTGTTCACGTATCTATCTTCTTCAGCCATCCTCTTTGAAGTTCCAGCCTTCATGATATGGCTGTCCCAAAGTCCATGACATCCCAAGGTGATTCTGGCCACTCTTGACCATGATAGATAATTAGGACCCTCAAGGGTCACGGAAATTATGTTTTTCTTCTCCATTTTTATGATTTGCTGAATGAGAATAGCATAAAAGCTTTGCTGAATGAAAAGAGAAAGATAGAAAAGGTTTGCGGAATGAAGTAGGAGCTTAAAGCTCTGATACCATGTTAGAATTGATGATTTATGAAGAGAAAGAGTATGAACACTCAAGAACAAATAAGAACAAATAGTTTGTGTGACAAGAGACTAAGAAGGAGAGAAACTTATTTCCTTATACAAAATGTGTTACAAACAAGGTTAATTTATAGACATTGAAATGTATAAGCAACAAGAGAGAAAAAAAATAAACAAAGGTAAGTGGAGTTGAGTGGCAAGGTGAGTGGAGTTGAGTGGAAACTTAGTGCTTGATAGTGCTTGCCTAACTTCTCCACTTGCATTTGAGTGCTTGATAGTGCTTGCCTAACTTCTCATATTTTCTTCATGTCAACACGAGTTAGATATAAATAAAGATGAAGAGTTTGGAGATATTGATAACAACCATGTTGGCATCAACATTAATAGCTTGAGGTCTCTTGTCTCTGCACCTGCTGGTTACTATGATGATAGTGATGGAAAGTTTCACAATCTTTCTTTAGTAAGTGGAAAGGTTATGCGTCTTTCTATCGTTTATAGCCAACCTGATAAACAGCTCAATGTCACCTTAAGCCCTGCTGAGTTCTCTGACACTGCCCTGAAACCTCTTTTGTCTTTAAAACGTGATCTCTCACCTTACATTTTGGAGGAGATGTATCTTGGCTTCACTGCATCGACCGGTTCGGTTGGAGCAATCCACTATATGTTGAACTCGGTGTCCGGTCCTGAAGTGGACTATCCATCGTTTGATATAAGTGTAGTCCCTACCCTTCCTCCATATCCGAAGAAAGTGACTGATAAAACAAGGATTGTCTTAGCGGTTGGTTTAATATTGGCCGTGACCGTTGCGTTTGTTACCTCTTTGATTGGTTTACTATTCTATATGAGGCATAAGAAGGTCAAAGAGGTTCTTGAGGAATGGGAGGTTCAGTATGGACCTCACAGGTTTGCGTATAAGGAGCTTTACAATGCCACAAAGGGTTTTAAGGAGAAACAAGTTCTTGGAAGTGGAGGTTTTGGTCAAGTCTATAAAGGAACACTTCCGGGTTCTGATGCAGAGATTGCTGTGAAACGGACTTCTCATGGTTCAAGTCAAGGAAAGAGCGAGTTTATAGCCGAGATCTCGACCATTGGTCGGCTCAGACATCCAAACTTAGTCAGGCTTTTGGGATATTGTAGACATAGAGAGGATCTCTTCTTGGTTTATGACTTCATGCCCAATGGAAGCCTAGACAAGTATATATACCGTAGCGAAAAGAATGAGAATCAAGAACGTCTCTCTTGGGATCAACGGTTTAAGATCATCAGAGATGTTGCATCTGCTCTACTGCATCTGCATCAAGAATGGGTACAGGTCATTATTCATCGAGATATAAACCGGGTAATGTTTTGATCGACCAGGAAATGAATGCGAGGCTAGGTGACTTCGGACTGGCCGAAGCTGTATGATCAGGGAATTGATCCTCAGACGTCTAAAGTGGCTGGAACGTTCGGGTACATCGCACCTGAGTTTCTAAGAACATGAAGAGCAACTACAACTAGTGATGTTTACGCGTTTGGGTTGGTTATGCTTGAAGTAGTTTGTGGTAGAAGGCTGATAGAGAGACGTGAGGAGAAGAAGGAAGAAGTTCTTGTGGATTGGATCTTAGAGCTTTGGGAAGAAGGGAGACTTTTTGATGCAGCTGAGGAAAGTATCCGTCAAGAACCAAACAAGGGTGAGATTGAGCTTGTTTTGAAGCTAGGTGTGTTGTGTTCTTATCAGGCTGAATCGGTTAGACCGGATATGAGTGCGGTTATGCGGATCTTGAATGGCGTTTTGCAGCTTCCAGATAATCTTCTTGATGTGGTAAGGGCTGAGAGATTCAGAGGACAGCCTGAAATATCTATGGAGATGCTACTTGATATGAGTTCAATGAGTACGTTACCGTTCACAAACTCTTTCATCTCCCATGGACGATGAAATCTGAAAAGAATCTTAGTTTTCAGGAACATTTATAGTCAATCATCAAGGGATTATGTTATTTGTATAAAACAGAAAACAGACCAAAAAGAACCTTCAACTTACAAAATATTGAAATAAAATAACTTTTAATTTCCGATTAAACTATTTTAATTTGTAAATTCTTTTTATTTTTAAAATTGTTCATTTTAAATTGCGATTTTTGTTGATCAATCTATTTTAGATATCTGTAAAGTCAAATTTAAATATTTCTTACCAAATCTTTTGTACTAGTTCTAACAATTCTAATTTATTTTTATATATTGTAGTAAATGGTATATTATTAGCTAATAATTTAGTTAAAATTTAATTAATCTTTTTTACTTTATTAAAAAAACAATTTAGTTTTTTTTAGTTTTCTTTCTATATCTTAAAGTTAATATTTACTAGAATACATGTATTAACAAAATATATTATAATAATTAACTTGAATTAGAATTATTCTTATTTTAGTAGGAATGCATGCATTTTCTATTATGCCTTTTTATTATTTCTTCTTTCTTTAAGTTTTAAAAGCTTTTGACATTTTACAAATTGAAACATTGACGTAAAGTGATTCTATAATATGTTTTGCTCTATTTTATAACTTTATATATTTATTGTTTTCAGAATTTGTAGAAAAGTTGTTAAGAAATACTGACGCTTATAAGAGATAAGGTAAGTTGCAAATAATGTTTTGATATTTTCTTTTTATTAAACAAAAAATAGAGTTTTAATAATAATTGATATTATTTGGTTACATGCTTAAAATATTGTAAATTCTTTAATTATAGTGAAATGGCAGAATTTTTGTGGTAGGTTTAGGACCCACCATAGTCCGGACCGGCCATTACAACCATGATATTTATTTGATACGATGTAGAAGGCATGATGGACAACCTTTACAAAACATACACAAACCAGAAGCTGCTTATTAAAATACTTACGCACAGCTCTCTTAACACAAGAGCAACACTCTGAAACTTTGATTTAGTATTTCTTAATGATTGTTTAGGCAGTTTCAACTGCAAGCTTAGTAGAGCCATTAGTGCAGAAAGCAGAACATGCTTTGGCGCAATCTTCAACCGCTCCATCACCAATTTCACTTGCACCTAGTCACCAAAACAATATTACAATGAATTATTCTATTGTCTATTATTATTATTGTTCCAAGCAAAAGTATTGTGCTTAGAATAATGAGCTTGGGGAGTATTAATATGTCTCACATTGGACAATACTAAAATCCTTGGACAATATATAAATAACGTGGTAATCCTCCACTCATGAACTAGCTTTTGGGTGTACATTAGTAGTATGGAGTTTGATTTTACCGGAATTCTGGAGAGTGGTCAAAAAAGGACCGCACACAGAGGATGTACACCCCAACTTGCAGTATTCATTGACAGCATCAGCTTGAACAAAAAAAAAAAACACATGCAATTTGCATAAAAAAATGTAAAATCCCCATCTATATCATAATATCATAATAAATAACTACATAAAATTTGAGTTTACCTGAGTTTTCGAGGCGTTAGGCAGGAAATTCCGGTGGGCATGTATCAAAGAGTCGGCAACCACTGACTTTTGTACAAAAAGCTAAGGGGACACGACCTGGAGTATAGCATGTATCAAATACACTTCTAGCTCTGGCGGTAGGGCAACAGGTCTTCGCTTCTACTTGAATTTGCGCCATGACAAGACTACTTATGAGTACACTTAACATCACAGTTTTCACTTCCATATTTTTTTTATTGATATTTTTACTTGTTTGATCACAAAATGTAGAGAAAACACTAAGCTTGTATGTTGATGTAATGGTGATGAAACCAGATTCGTTTAAATATTAGTTGTACAACAATTTGCCACCACAAACTTCATTTATTTATTTGAATGATGCTCACGTGGTATTTATGTAGTGACATGAGTCAGTCTGAGCAATTTGTCTCAAATAAGTGGCGTTTGTCTAGAGTAGACAGTTATTATCAATTGGCGTCCAGAGAATCATTTCTTTTTTCTTATTCCCGATATTTTTCTAAATTGTTCATTTCAGTGCTAACCAAAATTTTGTTGAATTTTGATACTTAATATATTTTCTTAACAGTTAGTTATACAATTTGACACAACAATCTTTCATATTAATAGCGGTTGTTTAGATATTTTATTTGTAAACATAAAGAAAATCAGGGGCGGCGGCAATTGAGAAAGAATGAGGTCAGCTGATCCCATTATTCTTTTTAAAAAATATTTATTTTTATTTTTAAAAAATGTAAAATAATTGTTTTTATTTAAGAAAATAATAATTGTTTTTATTTAAGAAAATAATAATTGACTTTAAAAATGATAATTTATCTCTATTAAATTTTTTTATTGATCCCAGTACAAAATGTTTTTAGCTCCGCCACCAAAAAACATGTTATGACGAGATGGAGTGTTGCTAGTATGAGAACGAAATTCAACAAATGGATTTGGAATAAAATTAAGCGTTTTCAATTAATATAAAAGGGTATTGGGTATTAGTGTAAAGAGTTTGGATGATTCATCTATTGTGCAGTGATGGTGAAAACGAAGAAACTAACGTTTTCTCAAATTTCAGAAGAGCAGACTGATGATCAGCTTACGGAAAGAGAGGCAAGTAACATACCTAGCAGATGGACGTGGTTACCTATGTACTATACGCCAGATATGAAATTTTGGAGGTTTAAAATATTTCTTAAAACTCTGAAAAATTTTGAAGGCTAAAATCAATGTTTAGGAATTTATTTCTATATATAAAACTTCTAAAATTTTCAGAGATCAAAGCTAATGTTTCATTTGGTTTTGTCCAGATCCGGCCTTGATACGAATACGAGAGTATGTCTCAGGAGGAAGGATTGGTTTTAGGGGAAGGGCAGGATGTGTTGGTTCCTTTGACAGAGAAAGAAGTGACTCATCAGGAGGGTGTTGTGTCTTGCAGCTGCAGCCACCATTGTCTCCCTCCACCATTGTCTCCCTCAAAGTGCGTGATGGGGACAATGATGGTGCTGCTGCTCTTCTTTACAGGTTTCTTAACTACAACGTGAAACTGACAAGATGAATAATCATCTAGTTGTCAAATCAAATGATATTACGATATTTCTAAAACTCATATAAAAGAAATCTCTGTATTACGTCCATTGTTATTTGTGATAGTAGTTAAAAAAAAATACAGTTTAAATCAGATGCCGTTTCTACAAAAAGATACATGTACGATACATGTAAAAGTGGCTATATTATTTTATCCTAAACAACATGGATATATAAATATTATTAAATTTCATTAATAGTATCGCAATTAAAATATCTTTGATGATATATTCTCAAAATAGGTCTTACAAATAAAAGAAAAAAAAATAGTTAACTTAAATTTTAAGAATCTCATCCAAAATATGGGGTTCTTAACATATTGTGTAAGAGTATGTTTATTGTAGGTCT
This sequence comes from Moricandia arvensis, assembly GCA_905132765.1. NCBI lineage: Eukaryota > Viridiplantae > Streptophyta > Magnoliopsida > Brassicales > Brassicaceae > Moricandia > Moricandia arvensis. The sequence goes on from CAJHQP010009832.1 coordinate 20,387, forward strand.
CTTAAAATGAAGTTCTTAGCTTTTTTAAGAGACGTTTCTTAGGCTTTTATACATAAAAACCGTCTCTTAGCAAAAAAATATAAAGAAAAAGGCAAATCATGTTAAGAATCTCACCATAAGAGACAAGAAATAAACATGGTCTAAGAGCATGATTATATGAACCTCTTAAAGGGTTTTTAAGGCGGTTCTTAAAGGAGGGACCTTAACAAAACTTAAGAATCAGCTCTAAAAACTCTTAATTAAAAGTCTCATTTACTTGGGTTCTTATAATGTTCGCGGACCCCACTAACACGTGACAGCTCGCAATTGATTCGTTTTTAATTTAAAAAAAAAAATCAGACAAAAAAATAAAAATAAAATAAGAACCCCACATGTCGTTAGAGGGTTAATCATGTCCTAAATTGTTATATTTCTGTCCTAGATTGCTTATTAAATTATTTATCTTAAATGTTATGACTGTTATATC
>CAJHQP010009833.1:0-20846 GCA_905132765.1 Moricandia arvensis
CAATTATATAAAAGTAAACATCAAAGTATTATTATTATTATTAACATCCAAACTCCAAAGTCTTTACCTTAAACATTCACATTATAAATCACTTTATCAAAACGAATATTCTGCGCTTTGGCAAAACTAATATAATATAACATAATTATTTAGTATTGTTTGTTAGACAATGATACGTGTAATTAATAAGTTGAACATACATAATATGATATGAATACCATATTAATTTAATTGAGCTACGCTAACACCCTTAATAGCATACTGTCTTTTGTCTCACACATTTGTAACAAAACCAACCTACCCAACAATTTTAATAACCAGGAGAAGCTTGACATAATTACGGGTTGCACTAGCCCATTCATCCGGTTCAGAATAATGGACTGGCCTGGTTGATTCCGAGTCAGGTGACAATGAATCTGGTGACAAGCCCCAGAATATCTCATATAACCATTTTCACGGCCCAATACCTTTGTAAAGATTCTCGAGAGATCAACCACTTGTCACCAATGGTCTAAGTGAGACACGATTACTGAGATAGAGAGAAGAAAACACGTATACTCCTTAAACCACATGTACATCTTCCCACACACCACCTGTCAAATGAAAAGAAAAAAAAAACACATGGATCGACCATACGTATAAACTTAAAGATCAAAATATAGTATTCAATAAAACAAGAAGAATAAAGTCTAAAGAACTCAAATGATTCGCTTGAGTCTCTATATAAACATGACAATCCATCTCTCGATAATCCTACACCAACTATTCTCCTCGTGTTCCATACATCACATCTCTATAACATCCACAATCTCACCTCTTTGATCCCTTTTTCATATATATATATAACAATATATAGTATTTGAAGCTATCACAAGAAAGATGATTCCTATATGCGTGCAGTGCGGAACGGGAGGAAACCCATGTAGATGCAAAGTGGTCGGACCGACGTTAGGGCTTGTGGCGTTTGTAGCAGCCGCAGTGGTCGAGTGGCCGGTGGGTGCATTGGTTTATATCTTCAAGCACGCCAAAGGTCGCCGTATCATGGGCCATCCGGCTACACATGTTTATCCCAAAGTCTCCCGCTCCATTCCCATATGATTTTAATCTCACATTTGTATGAGATTTGAGTAATTTTACAACTATATATTATGTTTCTATGTATGTTGTCATAGTTATGTATTTGTATGTTATGTTTTATTTCGTTACCGTATGGTTCGGTTGTACTTCTATACTTGGACAAGGCTAATACATTTTTGTTTTTTAATTGAAAGGCTTGTGATAAGGATTAACTTCTGTGGTTGTGGTAGTAGAAGCAAGAAAAAATGATTTAATAGTCTACCTAAATTGTTCAATAAATCAGATGTGGGCTAATCAAGGGAAGTAATTGTTGGATATATTTTTCTGGATTGAGGCAAATTGTCAGGCAGAGTCAAGATTAACATAATTGACCAAATATGGTTTATATGAATCAAATATAAGAATATATTCACTGGTCAAAGAATTGTGGTATTTGAATATGGATAGAGATACTAAGTTTGATTCTCAATGAGAATCTTTGATTTGCTTGGATAATAATTGATCAGATGAGTAGTTGATCTTGGAGATTTTTTACCTTGAATGTTTTGATCAATAAAAATATGTCTTTGGTAAAATCTTTTTTTTGTTGAACTGTTTATTTCATGTATCAACCAAAAAAAAAATTAAAAGAGGTGAGAAAGCAACTAGATGATCTCAAGTGGTCAAAACATATAACTAACTGAAAAAATTAAGAAAATAAGAGTCATTGATAAAGAACAAGTCCATCTTTCGGGTAGATTACAAGTTCAGTTTTGGTAGGACAAATTAGAATATACTTATTAAACATTGCTTTGATCATGAATTAATCCGCAAAGAAAATACTAAATAACGAGTGAAACACTCATTTGACAATTAAGGATGGCAGGCCTTTACCAATTATGCGAATATAATTACAGATATTTCATAAATCTATTAGAATTTATGTACACTTTAGGCACCAGTTTTCTCTAAAATCAATCTTGTAAAAAGTAGAATGAACTTAATCAGTTAAAATCTCGAACTTAAAAAAATCTTGTCTGTAGCTCAATTTTTTTTAAGTTAAACAGATTATTCTATATTTTCTTGTTTATGTACTTATCATTTTTTAAAAACAAATTATAAGTGTTTTTACATTACTTAAAAATCACTATTATCAAAGTAATAGCTATGTAATGCCCCAAATTTTTATAGTTTCATGTGATATGTTAATATATTTGTAATAAAACGAGATGATGTTTTACTATTAATTAAACAAAAAGTAACAATATAAACTAATAAATTATGTGTGATTTTTTATTCAATATGAAATATTTGATGTTCAAATAATATTCAAACTTAGAAATGTATATGTTAATAATATTTTCTTAAATTTATTTTTGTGTCTAGAGTAGGTAAACAAAAAACCAAAGATTTTTAACTGGTTTGAGTGCATCCTAAACTGAATCTACATATAATAAAGTAGAAAATAATTCTTCTCAAATCAATTATAATTTGCTTTTCTTATGAACAAAAGCTTATATTTTTTTCATATATATATTTGGTAGTCACTACATTGTATAATTGAATGAAATAATATTAGGAATTACCTTTTATTCTCATTTACAAAATATAGTATGTATGACTTACTCCAATAGTAATATCTATATTTTCCTTTTATTCTCATTTACAAAATAATTTATTTTTGAATTTATTTTTACACCACCATTTTCTATATAAGTGGTATTAGCTTACGAATTTAATAAAAAGAATATTGTCACAAACTAGAGAACAAAATGCTTAACTCCACAAAAAGAGAGAAGAAAACTTATCATCGCCACACTCTGCAACAAACCCATAGACTTGAAGCGTAATTTTTTTGTTGTCAATTCTTTGTTGATTCAAACCTATTGAAATTTTTCGATTTAACTAATTCATTTTAATTTCTTATAAATGAATGAAGTTATTTCAAGGAGTGTCCTCATCCAGGTGAATCACAACGACTCATTTTATGTAAAGAGCTGAATCTCGAGCCAGATCAAATCAAGTTTTGGTTTCAAAACAAAAGAACTCAAAACAGAGTATTCATCCCAACCAATATTTTCACATGTGTAATTGTATAAGTCGTTTCAACAAATTGATATTAATAACTTTTCATATGATATAGGCTCAAAATGAAAGAAATGCTAACATCTTACTTCGCCGAGAAAATGAAAGGATCCAATGTGAAAATGAAGCTATGGCTGAGGCTTTAATAAATATAACTTGTCCAACTTGTGGTGGTCCTCCTTTTGGTGTAGAGCGCAAACACAATTTCGAAAATATGTGTTTAAGAAACACTTCCCTCACAGAAACGGTAAACATTTATTTAAATTTATAAACCCAACAATTATAATATCACTTTTATAATATATTTTTTTGTTACTATTTGCTTCATCCATCAACAAATTTTTTTAATCTAAATTGCAAAAATGACAAGAAGTTTAGTTGTGCATAAACAATAATATAAATAGTAAAAAAAATGGGAGAAAATATAGTAAATTATTATATGAAATGTATACTAACAACTTTTGAATTTTATGTATACTAACTTCATAAATTTTTTTGATATCAAGGAAGTTATCAATCATTCGTAAGAAATAATATCCAATCTATTAAATTAGAATTCTATTACTTTTTGTGTGTGTTTTTTATTTAGACCAGCCCTTAAAAAGTTTATCAAATTATGCATAAATTATAATATTTAAACTATCTTATTATTTTATTTGAAACAAGTAAACGATTTTCTTTTTAAAATTGTAACAAATCTTCTCAAAACTTTTTTAACAAATCTACGTATGTACCATAATAATTTTATAACAATGAACAGTTTATATATACTTGATTAATCATAAAATTATTCCACATAATATATAATTACAAATGCATATGTATATAATAATATGTTCATATAGTTTTGAAAACAATTAACAAATATACCATAATATATACAATTCCATAAAGTTGTAATCAATACAAATTTTAGATTGTATTGAATGAGATATTTCCAAATATATAAACTAACAAATTTTCAAATTCCGTATATTTCTAAAAAATATTTTGATAATTATTTTTTAAAATTTCTTTTGTAAAATCTGTAACTAACATATCTTATATTCATTAATGTTTATATTTTTTCAAAGATATAATTAATCGATTATAAGTGGGATCTTATATATTAAATCCAAGTTTAAACATATTATATATTCACTAGTTTATCTAGCTAAAAACAGATTCAAAAGGTCTCAAACCATTTAAATTAGATGGAAAATTAAGATTAAAATTATTAGTTCATGATGACTCATTTAAAGTTAGAGTTGGCACATACTTCCGGTTGACACTTTATATATAAGGACTTATATTCGGTTTTCCGAACTCAGTAACGACTTAAAAAATAGAAAAGACAAACTCAAACAATCTATAAAACAAGATAAAAATTTAACTATAAAAATGAGACTTAACCACGCAAGGTTGAAGGTGCGGGTTCTATTCTAGTATGTCATTAGAAACTAGACCATTATAATAGTGAAACAATGGAGCATAACCATGAAAATGCATCTTCTTCTTTTTTCTGACAGAATCCGTAATAATATATATTTTTCTTTTTTTGAAATTTAGCGTGACAAACTGGCCAACATTGTATCTATGTTCAACCAGCACCAACAAACCATGGTGGACCCATTCGCTTCTGTTCACGATCTCATGAACGATCCATCTAACCCATCAGGATCATCAACTTCCCAAGACATCCAAATGGATATAACGCAGTTGTCTGAAACTGCGGCAAGAGCCGTTGAAGAGCTCAAGCGGCTATTTTTGACCGAGGAAGCTTTATGGGTTATGTCGTCTATCGATGGAACATACGTGATTGACCAAAGAAGCTATGAAAAGTTCTCGAACTCGATCAAACATCTCAGGAACTTGAGTTCTCGCGTCGAGTCTTCCAAAGATGTCACGGTGGTTCCTATAGAAGCAACGAACTTGGTTGAGATGTTCTTAGATTCGGTATGTATTCTATTATGCATCATCAAAAAAAATATTAGGATTATGTTAATTAGGCTTACAACTAAGTGGTGCATGTCCAAATTTTAGCAAAAAAAAAAACTAAAGTGCTGCATTTGCATTTGATATCTGATTATTTAGAAGAAATCATTTTGAAAAAAAAACTTAATTAGACCTCCTTTTTTGTAGTTTTCTCATAGTTTATATAATTTTGGCAAAAAACTGTTACATTTCATCTTTTAATATATGCTGGTTACATTGTTACTACTCACAATTTTTTTTACAAAAATAAAAATATAAGGGTTGCACTTGATTATTCACAAATCTGAACATGTACTTCTCTGTTGTAGGAAAAATGGAGAAATCTTTTTCCAACGATCGTGACCAAGGCCATGACGATTCACAAGCTCGGATCTGAGCTTCCCATCAAAGAAAACTTCAATAACTTGCAAGTGGTACAAAGTATTTTCATTGTGGTGTTACCAATCAAATTATTTACATACCGTTTTGGATCTTAATATATGTGATATGTTTTTTTTTGGATCTTAATATATGTGATATGTTTTTGATTTTGTGAATGAAATTGATAGATATGGGAACAGCTACACATTCTATCGCCTCTAGTGCCACCAAGAGAGTTTATGATCCTCAGGTGCTGCCAAAAGATCGATGAAGGGCTCTGGATTGTTGCTGATGTGTCACAAAGAATCATTAACTCTGACCAAATCAACCCTATTTGTTATAAACGTCCTTCTGGTTGTCTCATCAGAGCATTGTCCTGTGCTCACTCCGAGGCATGTCTGCATTGCCTCGATCTTATATGTTTCTCTATTCTTAAATGTATACGTTATGTAATTTGAAGTTAAATGAAATAATACAGGTAACGTGGATAGAGCATGTGGAAGTTGCCAATAAACCCGATGCACATTGGTTATATAGAGAGATTATATGTGGTGGCTCAGGCTACGGTGCTAAGCGTTGGACCACCACTCTGGAGAGAATGTGTGAGAGGATGGCTCTCTACTCCATCGAAATCATTCCGGATACTGACTGGAGCGAAGGTACTTGATCTATGACTATTAACTTTACTAATCAAATATAAATTATAACAAAAACAATCCTTAACTTATCAATGTTTAAATTTGTGGCCGTTCAAAGTATAATGAATAATGAGAAATATCTTAAAATAAACTTTAAAAAGTTTTTATCACTAAAATAGACAAAAATATGATCAAAATAAATTTTATTAAAATTTGTAAATATACATTTATACCTTTTGGTTTAACTAATCTACACTTAAGATTTATAGTTTTGGGATGAATTTTGGAGGTGAGGTTTAAAATTTAAAAAAATATATTAAATTTTCAAAATAAAAAAATTTGTTTTGGGCATTTTCATTTGAAAGCTATTTTTGTGATAAAAAATTCAAAAAAAATCTATTTGAGATATTTGCCAAAGTATAATTTTATATCATTATCGTTGAGTAGGGCGGGAATATTGGTAATTGTCTAATAGATATTGTTAATTGATCGATAGAAGACCTAAGAGCACGATTATCGGGAGTCACTAGAAAGGTTTTTAGGCAGGGAAGACCCATTAAAAGGTAAAAACTGGTTTCAAAAGATGCCAGATAAGAATCGGTGGGTTTTTTGCATTGTTCGTGGGTCCCACTAACACGTGGGGCTCACGATTGGTGTTTTATATATATATATATATATATATATTATATTATATATATATACTTTTTTTAAATTCGGACAAAAAAAGAAAAAAAAATAAAACTAAGAAACCCATTATGGGTTTCATGGATAATCATAGCTTAACTGTATCAGTTCGTTTAGTCCAAAGACTTTGATTTTTAGTGACAAGAAGACCATTTCCAATGGGAATATCTCAAAAGAAATGTCTAATTTATAAAAAATGATGAAAGTACTCACTTAACCTATGTCAATTACTAGTTAATTATTGTTTTAAAAATATTAAAATATTTTTTTAGCTCAAAACTCATGTCCTAAGTATCATGTTTATGATAATAAAGCATGTGTAATGTTTTTGGCAGCTATACCGACAATGGAAGGGAGAAGGAGTGTAATGAAACTAGGGGAAAGAATGTTGAAGAACTTCAACGAGATACTGACCATGTCCGGGAAAGTTGACTTTCCGCAGCAGTCCAAATGTGGAATCAGAATCTCAATCCGGATGAACAATGAAACCGGTCAACCATCCGGTTTTGTTAGCAGTGCTGCGTCTTCTTTCTCAGTCCCGGCCACTCCTTTGCAAGTCTTCAACCTCCTGCGAAACAATGAGACTCGTCACCAGGTTCTTCTTTCTTTTCTTTACCTGCATGCATGCATCATTATCTAATGGATACGTAAAATTGACGTACATATTGTATTGCTTATAGAACCGGTTTAGTAAGGTATGTGGTTCAAGACCGACCCTAAAATTTAGAGACCTATGCGAGATTTTAACTAAATTTAAAATAAATAAATTTAGGGACTTTAGGTCATATTTATCCAAGTCTTTTACGAGTAGAGATTTTAACTAATATATACATATATTTACATTTTTTGGTTAAGAGACGTCTCATATGTTTCTTATTCAAGAGACGGTTCTTAGGTTTTCTTAATAAAAAGCTAAGAAACGTATCTTAAGAAAGCTAAAAACTCCACCCTAAGAATCGTGCAATAAACATGCTCTTATATTTATATAATCTTTTACAAAATTTTTGGGACATGTTACCAATGTTTCACTTAGAATGGTCGGCCTGGTCCGGTTATTGTTGTTTTAACAAACCACGTTTGCATGCAACAGTGGGACGTTCTTTGCTATCGAAGCGCAGTCTCTGAGATTGCTCGCGTTGTCACCGGATCAAATGAAAACAACTACATCACCATTCTCCAGGTACACACATTTCCTTCACGGTCTTTTAATAATTAATCTTTGGTTGTTATATATATAATAACTCATCTCAACCACGCGTTAGTGTTCGGGTAATAGCGTAACGTTCTAGCATCGTTAAGCGAACTGAGTTTGAATCCGTCTACACTCAAATATCTCTAACGCGTGGCCACCAGTGATTTAACATTCTGAACGGTTTACCGTTTTTTTAATAACTCATCTCACAATCTTTACTTGTTATATATATCAGCCCACACAAAGAGAGGATGATGGCGTATCTATGTCACAAGGCCTAAACAAGAACATGATGCTGATACAAGACTGTTACATGGACGCATTAGGAGGCATGATAGTGTACGCCCCTCTCGACATGGCTTTGATGAGTCTTGCTGCCTCAGGTGAAGTCGACCCTGTGAATATTCCAATCCTTTCTTCTGGTTTCACCATCTCAAATGATGGCCGGCGATCCATGGGGGTTGAGGAGGGTGAAACTATAGTCACGGTGGTTTTACAGATCCTTGTCTCTAGTGAAGACAATATGGTTAGAGAGGTGAATGAGCAGTCAGTGAATATGGTGAGTAGTTTGATCAGCTCCACTGTTCGAGACATCAAGCTCTTGCTCAATTGTCCTCTTGGATGAGAGAATATTATATGGAAGATTCTCAAAAATTGTTTTTCTTTACTTTGTGATATTTTAAGTTATTTTCGGATTTTGGATGATTTTTGATTGGTTCTGATGATTTTTAAGGACATGTTTTTATTTTAATTTGGTTTGGACCTTTTGGGTCGTTATAATAATCATCCCGTAGTTTGAATGATATATGTTTTTTTTTTTGACTAAAAATGATGATGATATATGTTTTGATTGAAATGTTAATTCATTGCTCAACAAATGGAACTATTATCAAAGGATCAAAGGAAATATTTAATTAATTTTGCTCTTTAAATTTTCCCACACGCACAAAGTTCTGGTTCTTTCTTTCCACGATAACCGAGTATTTGATTTATGTTCTGATTCAGTACTTTATACAAATTTATTACATTTGAATCTACCACTGACATAATAGACCCGTGGAGGTTGTTATAACGCTAAGGCCACTATAATGACAGCACAGAAACATCTTTAGTAAAATGTCCTTACTATAATCAGAAGATAATTTATTAAAATCTAAAGCAATAACTACGGGAGTTACACATTTCTTAATAACAACAAAAATACAAAAAGACATGCAAATTCATTGGTAATGTAGAATACGATACAAAGCTTCTTTTTTCTTCTTCTAGATTTAGCACCAAATTAAGATTTTGATGCTAAATATCTGAATTTTGGCGTGAAGAAACTTTAATAACAAAGAGTTTTCTACAAACATTTTTGAACAAATCAATCAATGTTTTTCATTTATATGTGTATAGTTTAGAGAATCTCCAATTTACATTTATATATTTTCTCCTAAAATGGGAAACTATATTTTGAGGTGGATCCCAATGCATGTCTCTATAATTGAGTTAGTATATTTTTTAAAACTATATATAAAGAAGTGCTACTTTTAATTCTCTTTTTTAAGAATGGGAATAACATTTCCTACATTTTCTTTCAAAGATAGAGTAATTCTATTATAAAGCCATAGATTAAATCAAATCCACATTTATAATACAATTTCTCTATTTTAGTAGATGTATATAGAAGTGGGTTGGAGATGGTCTTAAGAATGATACCCTTTTCCCTTTTTAGTAGCTATTTTTAATTCAAAATCTGTTTATATATATTTTTTGGAACACTCAAAATCTGTTTATAAATTTTGTTAAATTCTTATAATATTGTATTTATGAAATATAAATGAGGGGAGCTACACAATTAATGCTAAAAGTAAAAAAAAAATAATAAACCAAATTTAATAATAAAAAGACAAAAAAAAGTTACAAAGATGTGTAACAAAAAGAAAAAATATTATTACTCTTATTTAAGAGATGTTAAGTCAGAGTTCTCATTACTTCACGACATTAACTACATCTCCTGAATCATCAAGTTGGTTTTCTCTACTATTATTTTTTTTGCAAATCATTAGACATATTCCTAAGTTCATCTAAAGACGATGGTCTCACAACATTATTTGTATATGTATTGTGTCTACAGGTCTAATGATGTTGCTTCTAGTTGCGATTGTGGGATTAATAATCTTTTATATCTACAAGTCGATAAAACCACCACCGCCGATTCCACTACCGGAAAACGTTACCAAGGAATCTCTAAGAGTCAAGCTTAGTGATGGCAGACATATAGCCTACAGAGAATTAGGGTTTCCAAAGGACGAAGCCAAAAACAAAATAATAGTCATCCATGGATATTCAAATTCCAAAGATGTCGATTTATACACATCACAGGTATAAACGTTATGGTTAAATGGTTATAATGGGACTATTTCATTTTAATTATCTAATGATTGTTTTGTAATAATATATTTGAACCTACAACGTTTTTTTTGGCCTTTCAGGAAATGATTGACGAATTCAAGATATATTTTTTGTTCTTCGATAGAGCTGGTCATGGAGAAAGTGATCCTAATCCATCAAGAACGGTGAAAACAGATACATATGATATCGAAGAACTTGCTGACAAATTGCAACTTGGTCCAAAGTTTCATGTTCTGGGCATGTCACTTGGAGCTTACCCAGTTTATGGTTGCCTCAAATACATTCCTCATAGGTAATAAACATTAATAGAATATCAAGAAATTTAAAGAATATTTGAAAGTTGTGTTACTTCTCATTGGTTATCAATACTATAACGCTTATAGATACACATTTCACATGTGTTCCAACAACAAAAAAAGATGCACATTTTACATAAAATACATGTGGTTTATCCATTTATAATAAGATTTTTTCTGTTTAATAGTTTACAACTTTAAATATACTTTATCATCTAGTAGTTTCTAATCACTCTACGGTTTAAAAACTAGACTAAATGGTTGCGTTTTATGTTATAGATTAAGTGGAGCTTCATTGGTGGTTCCATTAATAAACTTTTGGTGGAGACGTATTCCTCAAAACTTGTTGAATGCAGCAATCAAGAAATTACCATTAGCATTTCAAATGATACTTAGAGTCGCACACTACTGTCCATGGTTGCTACATTGGTGGATGACTCAGAAATGGTTTCCAAATACTCGAGATCCAAGAAAATTTGGACTGAACGTGATATAGAACTTTCAAAAATATATTATAAAAAATCGTACATGGTATGTGTGTCTATATAAACTGATTCAAATAGTCGTGTAGATGTCAATATTAAGTATACGTTACATATATACTCATGAAAACTGTTAATATGTTAAACTTATATATAGGACGCTGTCTTACGACAAGGTGAGTATGTGAGCTGCCATCAAGACATCATCGCCGGTTATGGAAATTGGGAGTTTGATCCAACCGAACTGAGCAACCCATTCTCGGATACTAACAAAGGATCGGTCCATATCTGGTGTGGACTCGATGACAAACAAATATCGCGAGATGTTCTAGTCTATATATGTGATAAGCTGCCATGGATAAAGTTCCATGAGGTCCCTCATGGTGGACACTGGATTATCCATGAGAAGCAGCATTTCGAAGCCATCATTAAAGCTGCTTGTACTGAATGAAAAATGGAAAATGAAGAAAGGAAATCTATCAAATTTATGTGGGGTGATTAAGTTTGAGAATATTATGTGCATATAAGTTTAATAAAAATATTATGTATGTCAATATATTAGTATATAGATCAGGTATGCTAATGTCAGATGCAGCTATTTAAATTATTTCGATGAACTTTTTCTTTCTAAAAAGGCTTAAATTATTTCGATGAACTTATATAGTTAAGCATGGAACGAGTATTTCTTTCTATTAATTAAGAGATGCTATAAAAATATGACCTAAACACATAATAATAACATTTTTTGCGTGTCTCATTTACAGCAAATATTTTTTTAAACAGATTTGTTAGACAAAGTGCTCATTTTATATAATATTATATATATATATATATATATATTTATATAAGGTATATATTTTGCTTCGGATTCCAAATTAATTATTTTTTTTATTAATACACAAAAATAACTGACGGGAGTTACACAATTCATAATAACAACAAAAGATGCAAAAAGACAATAAAATTCATTGGTAATGTAAAATACGTTACAAAGCTTTTTGTCTGGATTTAGTACCAAATTAAGATATTTTTTTGAAATATATTAATAACTTTGTGGTGAACAAACCTTTTAACAAAGAGTTTTCTACAATCATCTTTAAACAAATTATGTTTTTCATTTCTTATATATATATGATTTAGAAGGATAACTTTTTCTTCTTTTTTGTAGCTGCTTTATTTATTCAAAATGTATTTATTAATTTTATTAATTTAAGAAGCTATTTTATTAATGCAATATAAGTGAGGGGAGTTACACAAAGGATGATAAATTTAACTACATAACCAAATTTAATAATAGTAAGAAGACAAAAGAAGTTACAAAGACATGTGTAACAAACAGAAAATAATATAAAATATATACTATTCTCTTATTTAAGAGATGTTTAAGCCAAAGTTTTACTTCACATTAACTACATTTCCTAAAATCATCAGGTTGGTTTTCTCTCCTATTAATTGTTCGAATGATTAGACATATTCCTAATTTTAATCGAAATACTTGTTATATTTAGATGTATCTCTCACAACATTATTTGAATTATGTATTGTCTGTAGGCCTAATGATGCTGATTCTACTTGCGGTTGTGGGATTAATAAGCTATTATATCTACAAGTCGATAAAACCGCCACCGCCGATTCCATTGCCGGAAAACGTTACCAAGAAATCTCAAAGAGTCAAGCTTAGTGATGGCAGACATATCGCATACAAAGAACTAGGGTTTCCCAAGGACGAGGCCAAAAACAAAATAATACTCGTCCATGGATATTCAAATTCCAAAGACATTGATTTATACACCACTCAGGTATTAACGTTTAATTAAATGATTATATTAGGGGTAATCAATTCAGTTATTTTCTTGTAATAAGATGGTTGAACTTTCAACGTTCCTTTGCCTTCTTCAGGAAATGATAGACGAATTCAAGATATATTTTTTGTTCTTCGATAGAGCTGGTTATGGAGAAAGTGATCCTAATCCATCAAGAACGCTGAAAACAGATACATATGATATCGAAGAACTTGCTGATAAATTGCAACTTGGTCCAAAGTTCCATGTTCTGGGCATGTCACTAGGAGCTTACCCAGTTTACGGTTGCCTCAAATACATTCCTCATAGGTAATATCATTTATAGAATATCTATAAAGAAATTTAAAGATTATTAGAGAATTTTGTGTTACTTCCCATGTGGGTTATCTAAACTATAACGCTTATAGATACAAATTTGCATGACATACACGTGGTTTATCCATCTGTAATAAGATTTTTCTGTTTAATAATTAAATTTTTTTTTTTTTTACAAAGCCGTAGAGATGAAACGTAATATATATATTATAATTTAGTAGTTTCCATTAGTGTTGTTGTTTTGTCACTATACGGATTCAAATTCACATAATTATGGAACTTGTTTGACAAAAAAAGTTTTAAAAGTTAGACTAATGTGTGTGTGTTTTATCTATATTTATAGACTAAGTGGAGCTTCATTGGTGGTACCATTAATAAACTTTTGGTGGAGACGTATTCCTCAAAACTTGTTGAATGCAGCAATCAAGAAATTACCATTTGAGTTTCAAATGACACTTAGAGTGGCACACTACTGTCCATGGTTGTTATATTGGTGGATGACTCAAAAATGGTTTCCATGTAACCGAGATCCCAAGAAAACTCTGACTGAACGTGATATAGAACTTTCAGAAATATATACAAAACAATCATACAAGGTATGTGTACGTCTAGTTGTAATGACTATTATTATCTACTCTTATTTTCTAGGACAAATCTTTTAGATATATATTTTTTGAAGTTTTTGTCATAAAACAAATTTATTTTTTTTAACCAAAATAGATTTTTTTTATTTTGAAAATTATAATATTTTTATTTTATTTTAAAATTTTAAATTTCATTTCTTAACTCTAAACTTTAGGTTAAGATTAGTTACCCCAAGAAGTATAAATGTGTATTTACACCTTTTAATAAAGTCTATTTTAATCATTTTTTTTCTTCAAAGCTATTTTAGTAACAATTTTTTTTTTTAAAAAGAAAATATATCTTAGAGTATTCCTATTTTTTTAATTGAAATTACGCTCATGAAAGCTAATTAATATGTATAACTTATAAATAGGAAGCTCTTTTACGACAAGGTGAATATGTGAGCAGCCAACGAGATATCATCGCCGGTTATGATAATTGGGAGTTTGATCCAACCGAACTGAGCAACCCATTCTCGGATACTAACAAAGGATCAGTCCATATGTGGTGTGCGCTCGAGGACAAACAAATGTGGAGAGATGTTCTAGTCTATATATGTGATAAGCTGCCATGGATAAAGTTCCACGAGGTCCCTCATGCTGGACACTGGCTTATCTATGAGAAGCCGCATTTCGAAGCCATCATCAAAGCCGCTTGTACTGAATGAAAAATGGAGAATGGAGAATGAAGAATGGGAACTCTATGAAATTTTCATATGGAATAACTAAGTTTGAGAAAATCAAGTACATAAATATAAAAAGATGTATCATATATGCATCAATATTAGTGTATTAATCTGGTATGCAAAATATAAAAAAGGACAAATCTCTCAAATAACCCATTTTGAAGTTTTTGTCACAAAATAACTCTCAAGAACAAAAATGACAAAACTAGCCTTTTTTATTTTCAAAAATTAATTTTTATTTTATTTTTTTCAATTTTAAAACTCACCCCCAAAATCCCACCCCATAACTCTAAACCCTAATTATAAATTAGTTAACCCAAAGGGTATAAATGTATATTAGTCATTTTGTTAACTCTTCAATAAAAATTATTTTGGTGATTTTTTTTCTTAAAAGTTATTTTTGTGACAAAAACTTTTTTAGGGTTATCTTAGAGTATTTCTCTATAAAAAATGCAACTATTTCAATTATTTCAATGAATTTATATATTTTTCATGAAACATGCGTTTTATTTTCTCTTTATTTTTATTTTTTATTTTTTAACATTAATATTTATTATAATATTATGATTATAGAAAAATTATATAGGTGATTCAATAAAGAAATAATTGTATCTAACTTACGAAGATTTTCCTCTGATTCCTTTCTATGAAGATAGTCTGACCAGTTTTATTAACATAATATTAACAATCTGTTGGAAGTTTTTCTTCTATTAATTTGCATAACTATTTAATAAATTGCTTTCTACGATGTCAAAACACAAATTTCGTAATGTAAAACTATTAATGAACTATTAGTCAAATCACTAGATTAAAAAGATTTCATGTTTTATTTCTTAAAAATTTGTACTTGGATATTATATTAGCCTATTGATGATGAATAAAATCAAACCAATTATTCAAAAACTAATGTGAACTAACTCTGGGACAAAAAAAACTTTGCACAAACCCATCAGGAGAATTATTCGAACTAAAACCCAAAATATCACAAACCCATCAAAAAAGAAATGGTCGAGCTTAAACCCAAAATATTTAATAGTGGGCTTTCCACAAGTGAAATCAAGCCCAGCTCTTTAGATTGAGGGTAATATCGTCACTTCCATATACCGACAAACTGGTAAAAACTAAAAAGCAAAATGTTTTCCCACTTAAAAGAGTAAAGACATAACCAAAAAAACAGAACATCAAATCTCTCGCCGGAGATGCAACTCTTTCTCCCTTCACTCCTCCTCCTCCTCGCCGCACTATCACCTCCGGCGACTTCCCACTACTCCTCCTCAACCTCATCTCCATCTTCCTCCTCCTCAGTCTCCTCCTCCGCCTCCGAATGGCGTCCCGCGCGAGCCACCTACTACGCCGCAACCAATCCTCGCGACGAAGTAGGCGGTGCGTGCGGGTACGGAGATCTCGTCAAATCCGGATACGGTATGGCCACCGTTGGTCTAAGCGAGACTCTCTTTGAGCGTGGTCAGATCTGTGGCGCTTGTTTCGAGCTCAGATGTGTCGATGACCTACGCTGGTGTATCCCCGGGACTTCCATCATCGTCACCGCCACGAACTTTTGTGCTCCTAATTACGGGTTTGAGAACGACGGTGGTGGTCACTGTAACCCTCCGAACAAGCATTTTGTGTTGCCGATTGAGGCGTTTGAGAAGATCGCTATTTGGAAAGCTGGGAACATGCCGGTGCAGTATCGAAGGTGCGTTTTCTAGAGATGTGCGTTTTGCGGTAGTGGGAAAACGCGATTTTTTTAATTTGAAATGTTTTTTAAACAGTTTCATTACAAGTGATGATTGTTGCTTTTAGCTTTTGTCTTCTTCGATATCCGTGTGCTTTATATGATTATGAGTTGTGTTTGCCCTAGATGCTGTCTTGGATTAGTAATTTACTTTATTGCCCCTGGTCGTTGATGTTATGACTTGAGTAGAGCAGTGTTTGAACCAGTGTTCTAAAAGTCAGTATAGGTGAAACATAGAAGGAGTCTAAAAATCGGTATAGGTGGTGCATAGACGTCCGATTAGATCCGAAAACGATTTTTCTTGAACAATTTTTATAAAAAATCAATCTAACTGTTCAAAAAAATCGGTGTAGTTGTTCTAAACCCAATCAGTAATTATTAATAAAACGTCTAATTATCAATAATTACATATAAAACGTCTAATTTTCAGCTAGCGATATCTTTAACATTGGTTTAACTATGGTATTTAAATATGGTTTAGATTGGTTGCAAATTGTAGCAAATTTGAATGACTATTTGTTCATCATGTGTTGAGTATAGGTTTGCTCGCATCATTAATGGAATGCTATGATTCATTGGATGCTTATTAGTTCGTGGAGTGAGTTGTGATGGAGTGTGTAAGAGTTTATAACCAATGCTACTGGTTTTGTCTAAACAGGATCAACTGTAGAAGGGAAGGAAGCATCCGGTTTACAATAGATGGTGGAGGCATTTTCATTTCGGTTCTGATCACCAATGTTGCTGGATCAGGTGATATAGCAGCTGTGAAGATCAAAGGGTCGAGAACCGGGTGGTTACCAATGGGTCGTAACTGGGGACAGAACTGGCATATCAACGCTGATCTCAAGAACCAAGCTCTCTCGTTTGAAGTCACTGCTAGTGACAGATCAACCGTGACAGCTTACTACGTGGCTCCTAGAAACTGGGATTACGGACAAACCTTTGAAGGGAAACAGTTCGAGACTCCGTGATACACAGAGAAGGGTTACACCGAGATGTCTCGTGATTGGGGTGAGGATTTTTTTGATGGTCTAAGGTTATCTTTAGGTTCAGCAACATAGAGTGCGTTCTTTTTGCATTTTCATAGTTTCATTCTCCCGCGAAAAGTCACCAATGTACTAGGGAGAGTGATCACACAAACATCACTATTGTATCTTTACATTACTAAGGAGCAAAGTGTAACGACCCGGTCGTCAAGACCCGTAAGTTTCGGGAAAACTCCGGGAATTCTCTATAAAATCATTTTCTCTTCTTTATTATTCCTCATTTGCAAGAAAAGAAAAGAGAAGAAGAGAAAGAGAGAAAGAGAGAGAAAGGAAGGGAAGAGAAGAGAGAGAGAGGAGGAGATCACCGGAGCACCGCCACTCGTCGCCGGAGTCACCACCATCGAGATCTACCCGTGAACCGCCGCCTATCATCGAAGGTATACCGGAAACCGCCTTAGTTTTAAGTTTAGTTTCGTTCGTTTAGTAAATCGACCATATCTCTTAAACCGTTGAGTTTCTCGAAAATCCGAGACCACCACTGTGTTCCTCTCGCCGAGACGAGTCCGTAGACACCAGAATCGCCCCGATCGGACACCGGGGTGGCCCACACTCGCCGCCCGGAAGTTTCGCCGGCAGGAAGAGTGGATCCACGCGCCCGCCGATCTGCGCGCGCGTGGATCTCACGCGCCGGCGCCGGAGCCCACTCGCCGGTGCGCGTGGATCACACGCGCCGCCGCCGGATCTCACTCGCCGCCGCGCGTGGACTACACGCGCCGCCGTTGACCAGCGCGTTGACCGGCGTTGACTTTGACCAGCAGTTGACTTTTTGACCGTTTGTCCGTTTTGACCCGTTCGAAAGGCGTTCTGACTCGATTTTTCGTTCTGATTTCAGATTTGGAGTCTGTTTGAGCCCCAGGAGTCCACAAGTACCACTTTTCCATATTGTTAAGGTGAGGGTCTATTCCGCAAATCCCGTACAAGTATTAGAATTCGTTCTATTGTCGTTTAGTTTCGAAACATGTTCCGTCTGATTGAAATCGAGTCTTGCGTGGTAGTTAGTTCATTCATTGTAAACCGGAATTAGGGGTCTAGAGGATTCAACTATTGGTGTGATTGGATGATGTTAAAAGATGGTACATATATATACGTATTTAGAGATATATTAGTAGGGACTATGTGATGTGGGCGGAGTACAGAGACGTAATTCTGTACTATCGCCGCATATGGAGGGGCGGGGGTGCAGAGACGTAATTCTGCACTATCGACGCATATGGAGGGGCGGGGGTTCGGAGACATCCGGGCTATCGACGCATATTTGTTTGGAGGGGCGGGGGTCCAAAGACGTTTGGGCTATCGACGCATATTTGTTTGGAGGGGCGGGGGTCCAGAGATGTCTGGGCTATCGACGCATATAGAGGTACTTGAGGTATATCCGTAGAGGAGAATGCGGGGCGTATGGCTTATCTATGTGCTATCATAGCATTGGTTGTTTCTTGTGATGTCCTAGACATCGTGTTTGTTCATGTTAGTACTAAACTTCCATAGTGGGAGTTCTCTTACCCGAGTCAGTGGTTTGCGTGTCTAGCATCCCATACCTCACTGAGTGACTTCCCCGTTGTTCACCCCTCTTTTCTTTCCCCCTTTTAGGTGATACTGACGATCAGGATTGATCATATCGGGCTGGTGCTTTTGGGATTGTTTTCTCCGTTGTATTTCAGACGTATTTTATAATATTATCGACATTTATTCGAGTTTGTGTATTATTTGGATTTATGAGATTTGGATTTTTATGTATAATTATTATGATGGGATTTTAGACAATTAATATTATTATTATATTATTAAAGTGAGATGCGGGTCTCACAATTTGGTATCAGAGCGGGTTCTGTCCCGGCTCCGACCGGGATGGCGATTCGTGGAGACCCGGTTACATCGATTTAAAAAAAAAATGACTTTTCGAAAACGTTTTTGGGAAGTTGGGTATTTAAAAAAAAATAGCACCTTTCTGTGAGTATTATTCCTTGAATGATGTTGGTATTCGGTTACAAGGAAAGTTAATCACTTTTGGTTGATGGAGAGTCAGCGCACACTTCATTTGACACGAGAGCTTCGCACAGCTTTGTGAGTCCGCGTTTGGCTAGATCTTGGTCTTTTCGAGGTGTCTTTGAGCCAAAGAATAAGCAAATTCAGACAGCTGGGGCAGAGAAATTGGGAGCCGTTGGCGTTCATCGTAGTGTACCAGTTACACTTGGAGGGATCGAGTTTGTTGGAGATTTGGCAGAGATGGAGCTAAGCTACTATGATGTTATCCTTGGGATGGATTGGTTATCACGGCATCGAATAGTGCTAGATTGCCCAAGGGCAAAAGTGCACATTCCACATGCAGATGGAAGGATTACGTTTCAGGGTGTTCAGACACATCTGGGAGTTTCTATTGTTTCTATGTTACGTGCGGAGGAGCTACTGGAGAGAGGAGCAGAAGGATTTTTAGCAACCATTTCGATGGCTACTGAAGATGAAAATCAGGAGCTACAGAATGTTCCAGTGGTTGCAGAGTATGAGGATGTATTCGAGTCCTTAAAAGGACCACCACCAGCTAGAGGAGATGTACTCACGATTGAGTTGGAACCAGGGACAGCACCGGTTTCACGAGCTCCATACCGTTTAGCACCAGCCGAAATGGCAGAGTTGAAGAAACAGTTGGAAGAGCTACTGGATAAGGGTTTTGTCAGGCCCAGTACTTCACCTTGGGGAGCACCGGTTTTGTTTGTGAAGAAGAAGGATGGAAGTTTCAGACTCTGCATCGACTATAGAGGTTTGAACAAGGTGACCATCAAGAACAAGTATCCGCTACCGCGTATTGATGAGCTATTGGATCAGTTGCAGGGAGCTTCATGGTTTTCCAAGATCGACTTGGCATCAGGTATCACCAGATTGCTATAGCTGAGGAAGATGTGCGGAGACGGCCTTTCGTACACGATATGGACATTATGAGTTTGTGGTGATGCCATTTGGATTGACTAACGCCCGGCCAGCGTTTATGAAGCTAATGAACGACGTGTTCCGCGAGCACCTAGAACAAGTGCGTGATTGTCTTCATCGACGACAATCTTGATTTATTCTCAGAGCAGAGAGGAGCATGCAGATCATTTGCGGATTGTGTTGAGTAAGCTTAGAGAGCATCAGTTATTTGCCTAAATTGAGTAAGTGTAGCTTATTGGCCAGCGGAAAGATTGGATTTTTAGGTCACGTTGTCTCTGAGGCAGGAGTTGCAGTAGATCCGGAGAAAATTACTGCAATAACAGAGTGGTCTACACCTAGGAGTGCTACTGAGGTCCGCAGTTTTTTGGGTTTGGCGGGATATTACAGGAAGTTTGTTATGGGTTTCGCCAGTATCGCCAAGCCGATGACGCAACTAACATGCAAGGACGCCAAGTTGTTTGGACAGATGATTGTTCGAAGAGTTTCGCTGAGCTGAAGCGGCAACTGACGGAAGCACCAGTTTTGGTTGATGGTCAAAGAGGGTTGGAACCTT
>CAJHQP010009834.1:0-20845 GCA_905132765.1 Moricandia arvensis
ATATAGAGTGCTTTACAAGAAAAAGCAAAGATAAAGGAGCAAGAGACATGGCCGGTCAAGGAGGAGAGGAGCGCTTATTTGAACTTGTGGCTAAGGAGGGAAGAGCATCTTGGAATCTTGGACCAGATGCTCCAGCCTTGGACAGCCTGGCTCGCGAACCTTATCCTCTCCAACGTTCGGATAAGGTGGTAAGTCTCCAAGGTAACTGGCCAGAGTTAACTTCTCCCGGGTAAAATCATCCTTTATCTGATTATCTTTGCTCCTTGGTCGAGAAGTGTACGGTCGACCTTGTACGGCCTTGTACGGCTTGTACGGCCTTGTACGGACAGGTCGACCTCACTTCCTTCCTTCTTCTTGAACACTCCTTAGATACATCCTCCTCTTTAGTCAGCTCATTTCCACACTCCTCCTCAAGCTTGATCAAGGGAACCGATCAAGCTTGGATATCCATGAAGATCCCCCTCATTAAAAACCTCACTATAGTTGTATGTTATACTTGCCGAAACCCTAGAGCAAGTTCTTTGGTTTCTTTTATTTAAGGTTTTTCACCAACCCTTTAGAACTCAAGCAATCTAATATCAAAGTCTTTTGTTCTCTTGACGGCTCTCTCTCTAAAGTTGTCGAGTGTCTTCTGGTGTGTAATATCCAGAG
The DNA here is from genome assembly GCA_905132765.1 of Moricandia arvensis. Lineage (NCBI taxonomy): Eukaryota > Viridiplantae > Streptophyta > Magnoliopsida > Brassicales > Brassicaceae > Moricandia > Moricandia arvensis. The sequence continues at coordinate 652 of CAJHQP010009834.1, forward strand.
CCTTAAGGGTGTCTATCTTAGTGTGTCATATCCGAGTTAGTAATCTAGTGTCACCATTCAATCCACAGCCTTGAAGAACTTGAGTCTCTGATTCGTTCTTGCAAGGATCTATCCTCCCATCAACCAAAGAACCATCCGAGGAGCGTGTCATGTGGTATCAGAGCAACTTTGGTTAGGGAAGTCTCGTTTTCTCTTAAAATATTGTTGTTTCAGCCGTAATACTTCTTAATCATCTTGAACAAAAAGTAGAACTAGGTTGTCTTAGGGCTGCTCGAATTTGATTAGAGTTTTAACCGAGTTTTGTGCACTTTCCTTTTTGGAATTAGGCGGAAGCCCTATTTATTTGTTAACCTAGCCGCATAAACTTTTACCTTGCCGAGCAAGTATTATTTGGTGTTGAATTTTTCCTTGTTTCTTCTTGTGATTACCTTGAACTACTTACTGGTTATTGTGTTTCATTGGTGTAGGCACCGATGGGAACCGAAACTGAAGAAGAAGCCGAGTTGGTTCAGAAGAACAAGTTGCTCATTGAAGCCATGAATGCTCAACTGAATCAATCCATGGTAGCTACGATGACTGAGAGGATGAAGACCAATCTCAATGAGCTCCGCAAAGAGTTCAGAGAGGAAGTGAGGCGAGCTACTGGACAAGGTCACAGTCGTGAGCCTAGAAGAGAAGGAGGACGCACCACAACTCGACAAGAGCATGCTGGTTCTGAAGAGACGGATAACTATTATGAGCACATCAGTTCATCCTCAAGACAAAGCCAAAGGAGGCAGAGACGTGGACAAGAAGGAAGGATAAACCAGAGAGATGAGCTTGCTGGTTGGAAGATCATGATACCTCCATTCCATGGGAAAGCTGATCCGGATGCCTATCTTGAGTGGGAGAAGAAGATTGAGCTGGTCTTTCAGTGTAAGCAGTACACAAATCAAAAGAAGATCCAGATAGCTGCTACTGAGTTCTACGACTATGCTCTAAGCTGGTAGGATCAGTATGTTACCAACAGAAGAAGGAACGGTGAGGAACCGGTTGAAACATGGCCAGAGATTAAATCTATCATGCGCAAGAGGTTTGTTCCAAGTCATTACCATAGAGACTTGTACCATAGGCTCAGAAAGCTCACTCAAGGTTCAAGATCAGTAGAAGAATACTACCAGGAGATGGAGTTAGTCATGCTGAGGGCTAGTATATCAGAAGATAGAGAAGCCACAATGTCAAGGTTTCTGTGTGGTCTAAACCGTGAGATACAAGACAATGTTGAGATGCAACATTATGTGGAGTTAGAAGAGATGTTACACAAGGCTATTCTTGTGGAACAACAGCTTAAGAGGAAGAGACATTCACGGACCAGCTTTGGATCCAACCGGTTACACAAACCTAAGGAAGAGAAGCCAACCTATCCTAAGGAGTCTAAGCCATATCAGAAAGAAAACAAACCCTAACCGAGGGAAGAAACCAAACCGAGTAGTACCCTTGACAAGGGCAAAGGCAAGGATGAGGCTTCTAGTTCCAGAGCTCGGGATGTCAAATGTTTCAAGTGCCAAGGACCAGGTCACTATGCTAATGAATGTACCAACAAGACAGATTCTTCTGGAAGATGGTGAGTATGTTTCAAAAGATGAAAGCACCGAACCTGACCAAGAAGTGATGAGGACATTCAACCAGAGCTTGAACCAGACCTAACTGAACCTGATATCCAAGACATGATCAGCAAGATAACTAAGGCATAGATGGTTCACGAAGTGCCAGTACCAACCGTAGACAAGGGAGCTATAACCAGACAAAGAGCTAAGATACTTCAACATAAGTTTAATGAGAGCATGATACTTGCTTCTGATCTTGAACAGGTTAACACCACTAAAGAAGCTACTGATGATAGCACCAAGATGGATGCCCTGAAGATGGGAGAGGCAAGCTTGAAGGGTGATGGACCGGATGAACATACCAAAGCATCAAGAGGAGATCCCTGGCCACTCATTCCGAACCATAGACACAACAATCTGATGATCATTACCATAGAAGACCAACTTGCCTAGCAAGACTCTTGGACTGATCAAGTAACTAGGCCAAGCTCCTTGTGTGTGCTCTTTACCTTGCTCTTGGTTTTCTCCCAGTGGGTTTTACGGAGGAAGGTTTTTAACGAGGCCACAATCTGCTTCACATAATTCCTAGATGCTATTTCGGTCCAAGGTTATGACGAATTATGTCATTTTCTTATATTTCCATTTTTAAACTATAGTTTTTATTTCTTGACCTAAAGGAGCCTGTTCCATTAGTCCTATTTATAAGTTTTGCACGCCCCCTTTCTTTGGGCAGTCTTGAATAAACAGAAAACCTTTTCTTCGGAAACCCTAGAATTCTCTCTCTAGAATTCGCCTCCCTTCTCTCGGCCATGTGAGACCAGTACCTCCACGGCCTAGAGAAACCTTGTGTTGTATCACGAGACCCTCCATTCCTCGTGTGGTGCACTTCAATCCATCAAGTTACCTCTGTCCAGATTCTTTTGGTTGATTAGATCAATCCAAACGAGTCACCCCTTGTGCAGATCGGCTCCTACTCTTGAATTAAGGATAATACAGCCTTTGATAGCTTAAGCTTGTATCATTTCTGGTATCAGAGCTGAAGTTCCTTCAGCATCAGGTTGCATCTATCCTATCTCTTCTTACTTGCAATCGTTTATTTTGTTTTGTATTCACGAAATAAAAACCCATAAGAAGTCATATTGTTTCTGTTGCATCTAGTTTAACTTGTTCAATTTCATAAAAAAAAAACCCTTATAAAGAAATCGAATTGTCTCTTGTGCATCTAGTTGTTTTATCTCTCTTAAGCAGTTGTGTTCATCCTGTTCTTATTGATGTCGAGTTTAGGTTGTCACAAGATCATTATTTTCGTTCAAAAGAATCAGAAAAAGTATAGTATTAAGTGCATATCCGGTTTTCCTTTTTGGTCGATACTATTTTCCTTTTTGGTCGATACTTTTTCCACAACCGTTTATGGATAAGGAAGAACCTTATCCACAGCCTTATCCACTCCCCAAAAGGAAGAGCAAGCTTTGGACAGGCTGTCCAAAGCATGTGAGAATTTCTGGCCAAGAATTTCAAACCAGGCGCCCAAACCATGTTGACTCCATCTCTCTCTATATAAACTCATCTGTATCATTTGCAACTCTTAAGGGAGTAAGGGGGATTTCCCCTCTCCACTTCTAAATGAAAAGCTTGATGTTCTTGAGTTAGAATCCTTCTTAGTCTACCCCTTTCTTAGTCTCTTTAATCTCTCTAAGTCTCTCTTAATCTCTGATTCTGATTCAAGTTCATACAAGTAAACCAGAACCCATACTCTTCATCATTTCGTGTTCATCATAGCCTTAAAGGCTTGTTCATCACACACAAACCCAGATCCTTACACTCTGGTAAAATCCAACATGGTATCAGATCAAGGTTCATCAGAACTTGGTGTTTAGCTTCCGCAAAGATCAAGGCTTTCTCTCCTGCCATCAAAACCTAGAAAGGAGCTTCCTTTCCAGCCGGTTCATCCTCTACAAGAAGGTGTTCATCCGCAAACCAAGAAGCTGTTCTTGAAGTCCCACACTCTATCATACCGTCCAAAAGAAATGAGAGCTTCGGATCCAGAAGTTATGGAGTGGATTAGCTACCCTCTTCATCAAATCAATTCCAAGGCGTGTTCTTATTCAAAAACCAGGAAGAAAGGTGAAAGCTTTCACCTTGTTACTGGTGGGGGCGACCAAAGTATGAAGAAAGGTGGGGACTTTAGGCATGGAGAGTCAAAGGGAAGGTCCATGCAGGAAGGAGGTGTTGGAATCGCGACCAATAGCCCCTGATATTGCCATGAATCAAAGGTGTTCAAGGAACTAACACTAGTTCCTTGTTTGTAAGAACCTACTGTCTCTTGTTATAAAGCTTGATCCTTTATGAACTGAATGTGTTGTGTGATGTGTTTGAGACCTGAGGATGTGTTAAGATTGCTAGATATGAATGTTTAGAATCTATCCCAGGATGTTTAGATGACTCGTTTGAATTGTTGAGTGTTTAAAGTGCTTGCTCCAGTTCTAAGTGTTGCTTGACATGATATTAGATAGCATGTTCTGAATCTGCTTGCATTCATGAATAGAAACTGATTAAAGTGAAGCACTTGGGTCTGGTATTTGGAAGTGGCATTGATGCTTAGTCTCTATTCTAATGAATGTCTTGCTAGGATGATAGATAGTTATATCTAATCCGGTTTGCATTCATGAAGTAAATAGGTTAAGGCTGTTGCATACTCTTGTCATTGGGGCTGCCTTAAGGTTGAGACACCTAGACTAATGTCTAAGGGTCGTTTAAGGCAGTGAATGGTTGCCTAAGTGCTTTGCGATAGCATTTAGAGAGTGGTAAGCTTGCATTAGATGGATCTCAATGATGATGAGATGCTGTCTAAGTGCAAAGCTTGTTACATTGGTGATTAAACTTGATGATTAGTCAAGGTTTGATCCCAATGTAAGGGTGTATTATCCTGTTTGGAGTTTGAGTGTTGTTTCAGGATGCACAAGGAGTGTCACTTGTTCAGCATCAATCCGGAACAAGAGGAAGACTTGGTCCATTGTGTGGAGCAATGGGAAGGTTCTTGGTGTAGTAGCCGGTTATAAGAAGTGCAGACCATGAAGGTTGTTGAGCTCCTGGTTCAAGGCGCACAAGAAGAAGAAGGTCACCACCAAAGTCATGAGGAAGTCCGGTGATCCATGTGTACTCGAAGCTGAAGACATGGAGGTTGACCAGTGATCTAAGCGGACGTGGACCAGTGATCTAAGCGCAGCTGTTGGGGTGGTGTGCTCCTGGTTTGGATGCTCATTCAGGCTCACTTTCAAGCTTGAACCTAGACATAATTCAAGCTTGAGGTGAGGACTTGAGTGAGTTACCTGATGATCTAAGTTAAAGACATGTTTCCTCCTTACCATTACAAGAGAATGAAGATGAAGCTATTCGGGTTTTGGCAGTGGCGTGTCTAGACTGTTAGATTTCCAGAGTATGAGGTTGTGTGTGTGAAGAACAGGATGAACAATCCCCTTTGGGGCAAGAGAGAACACGAAATGGTGAAGAGAGTGGATCTGGTTCACTTAGTGTTTACTTGACCAGAAACAGAGATTAGGAGATTAAGAGAGAGATTTGATAGATTAAGAAAGGGATAGATTAGAGAGAATCTGGAATAAGAACACTAAGCTTGATATGAAGTGGAGAGGGGAAATCCCCCTTACTACATTTTGAGTTAAAAATCGCCAACTAGATTAATATATAGGCTTTACAAGTTTCTGGACCATAAACCTAATTCTAATGGCTGAGATAGGACTTGAAAATGAATGGCTAGGATGGATGGCGAGTTTGAATCTGGTCAAGGGAAGGAAGGCATGTGATTGGCTGTCCATAGGCTCCTCTGAATCAGGCTGGTTCTTTGGCCAGATACATAGTCTCTTTTGCTCTTCCTTTCCAGCAAGTGACAACCAGAACCAGCCTGTCACGCCCCTTATCTTCTTGGTATCTTATTGATGCCATTTTGAATCCTTTGCTCTTCCTTTCCAGCAAGTAACAAACAGAGCCAGCCTGTCACGCCCCTTATCTTCTTTCTTCCACAAAGCATCTTCTTGGTATCTTCTAGATGCCATTTTGATGCCTCTTAATCAGAACCATTTGGTTTAAGTCCCGGACTTTGCACGGACCACCAGGGAGTGTACAGACAGGTTATGGTCCGTACACTTTTGCCCTATTTTTGCACAAAGCCTAAAACACTTCAAATGGTCGAGTATAAAAGTTTTGGGTCGACCTTGGTCCGTACGGATCCGTACGGTCGGTACAGAATCCGTACGGGTCGCCCTATTTTTGCACACTCGACCATTTAATCCCGAATGGTTCCTAAAGTCCCTCCTGAACTTAATCCTCACTTTACATTAGCTTCAGGACCTTCCTTGACTCCTTTAAACCCTCCTAAAGTCTTCTTAGACAATCTCCGGGGGGTCTTACCCTATTTTTGCACAAGACCCAAACCTCACCCAAACTCATCCTTTTACTCCATTTCATTTCTTCAAGTTAATACTCCCCCTCAAGCTTGACTCTAGTGATCCTAAGTCAAGCTTGGAACCTCGAAGAGTCTCCTCATTAAAAACCTTATCAAAGAAAACCCTTTTGGGATAAAACCTTGATAAGGAAAAGAGTAAGATCTCCAAGGGCTAGGGATTGGCCAGTGAGTTCTTTGTGTCTCAACCAGTGTGGTGGACACAAAGAACTATGGATCGTAGCCCTCACTGTGGTGCAAGTCTGGACCGACTTTCATTGCACACCACTACCTCTTCTTGAGCTCATCTAGCTCATCTCATACTGCTCTTGGTCTCTCCCCCTTTCACCCAACTTCTTGTTGGTTTAAGTGCTCGGATTACCAAGATACAAACTCCATTGAGTACCATCTTCTTTGTCTGCCTTGGTTGCTTCTTCTTCTTGAATAACAACCAAGGACTCCATCTTCACAGATCATTGAAGCTTCTGAATACTCCCCCTCAAGCTTGACCATATGGAACAAGTCAAGCTTGGAAGGATTGCTTCATGATCTTGATTAACACACCACTGCCCACTCCTTTCTGATCTCGCCACCTTGAATGGAATGCTGAAAGATACCTAAACTAACTCTTCAACCACCTCACTTCAGAAGCCGCATTGTAGAGTCACCTTATTCTTCACACAACCAAGAGTGCTCTGACCACTCTCTTGTCTAGACTCGCCACTGTCTAAACCAGGATGGCTCCATCTTCTATTCCAGGTGCAATGGTGAGGAGGAACCAGGTCTTGAACTTATATCATCAGGTAGCTCAGTCAAGTCCCCAACTCAAGCTTGAATTAAGTTTAGGTTCAAGCTTGAAAGTGAGCCTGAATAAGCATCCAAACCAGGAGCACACCACCCCAACAGCTGCGCTTAAATCACTGGTCCACCTTCATGTCTTCAGCTCCAAGTACCCTCAGGTCACCAGCCTCCTCAAGCTTCAGTGATGACCTTGCTTTGTGCATCTTCACGAACCAGGAGTACAACACTCCCAACAGCTGCGCTTAGACTACTAGCTTCATGCACAAGCACCAACAACTCTCCACTGCCTCAGAAATGGGCAAGTCTTCCTCTTTGTTCCGGATTGATGCTGAACAAGGACACTCCTTGTGAACCTGAAACAACACTCAAACTCCAAAAAAAGATAAGACACACTTGCATTGGGATCAAACCTTGACTAATCATCAAGTTTGATCACCAATGTCACAAGCTTTGCACTTAGACATTATCTCATTGTCATTAAGATCCATCTAATGCAAGCTTTCCACTCTCTAAATGCAATGGATGAACTGATCAGGAACACTCACAAAGCAATTAGGCAATAAACTCCTGCCTTAAACGACCCTTAGACTCAAGTCTAGGTGTGTCAACCTTAAGGCGGTAACAATGATAAACGAATGCAACAGTCTTAACCTATTATATTCCTGAAAGCAAGCCGGATTAGACACACAATCTATCATCCTAGCAAGACAACCATTAAGGACAGAGACTAAGCAACATTATCATTTCCAAATACCAGACCCAAATGTTTCACTTTAATCAGTTCTATTCATGTATGCAAGCAAATTCAGAACATACTATCTAATATCATGACAAGCATCATTTAGAACTGGAGCAAACATTTCAACAACTCAAACAACCAAACGAGTCTCTTTCAACAAAACCTGGAACATATTCTAAACTTTTTACATCTAGAAATCTTTAAACACATTCTCATGTCTCAATACATCACACACACACATTTCAGTTCCTATAGTTCATAAAGGATCAAGCTTTACTCAAGGGAAAGAAGTTTCCTTACAGTCAAGGAACTAGTGTTAGTTCTTTGAACCACCAGTGATACATGGGCTGGACAAGAGCTATTGGTGTCGACCCAACATCTCTTTCCTCCATGGACCTTCCCCTTGGACTCTCCATGTCAAAGACCTCACCTTTCTTAATACTTGAGTCACCTCCATCAGTAACAAGCTGAAAGCTTTCACCTTTCTTCCTGATCTTTGAATAGTAACTGGCCTGGACTGTTTTGATGAAGAGGGTAGCAAGTCCTCTCCATAACTTCAAGATCCATGGCTCTTCTTTCTTCTGGACAGGTATGAGAGAGTATGAGTCTTCAAGAATACTTTATGGGCTGCGGATGAACACCTTTTTGTAGAGGTTGAACCGGCAGGAAAGGAAGTGTCTTTTTGGATTTGAATGGAGATGAGAGTGAGCTTAGATCTTCAGCAGATGAAGGAACCAAGTTCTGATGAACCTGGATCTGATACCATGTTAGATTTTCAGAGTATGAGGTCGTGTGTGTGAAGAACAAGATGAACAATCCCCTTTGGGGCAAGAAAGAACACGAAATGGTGAAGAGAGTGGATCTGGTTCACTTAGTGTTTACTTGAACCAGAAACAGAGATTAGGAGATTAAGAGAGAGATTTGATAGATTAAGAAAGGGATAGATTAGAGAGAATCTGGAATAAAAATACTAAGCTTGATATGAAGTGGAGAGGGGAAATCCCCCTTACTCCCTCCCCTTACTCCCTTTTGAGTTACAAATCGCCAACTAGATTAATATATAGGCTTTACAAGTTTCTGGACCATAAACCTAAATCTAATGGCTGAGATAGGACTTGAAAATGAATGGCTAGGATGGATGGCGAGTTTGAATCTGGTCAAGGGAAGGAAGGCATGTGATTGGCTGTCCATAGGATCCTCTGAATCAGGCTGGTTCTTTGGCCAGATACATAGTCTCTTTTGCTATTCCTTTCCAGCAAGTGACAACGAGAACCAGCCTGTCACGCCCCTTATCTTCTTGGTATCTGATTGATGCCATTTTGATTCCTTTGCTCTTCCTTTCCAGCAAGTAACAACCAGAGCCAGCCTGTCACGCCCCTTATCTTCTTTCTTCTTGGAATCTTCTAGGTATCTTCTAGATGCCATTTTGATTCTTCTTGATCAGAACCATTTGGTTTAAGTCCCGGACTTTGCACGGACCACCAGGGAGTGTACGGACAGGTTATGGTCTGTACACTTTTGCCCTATTTTGCACAAAGCCTAAAACACTTCAAATGGTCGAATATCAAAGTTCTGGGTCGACCTTGGTCCGTACGGTCCGTACAAGTCCATACAGGTCCGTACATAATCCGTACGGGTCGCCCAATTTTTGCACACTCGACCATTTGATCCCAAATGGTTCCTAAAGTCCCTCCTGGACTTAATCTTCACTTTACATTAGGTTCAGGACCTTCCTTGACACCTTTAAACCCTCCTAAAGTCTTCTTAGACAATCTCCGGGGGTCTTGCCTTATTTTTGTACAAGACCCAAACCTCGCCCAAACTCATCTTTTTACTCCATTTCATCTCTTCAAGTTAATATAGACAAGAGGCTGTTCAGAGCAGTGTCGGTTGTCTCATGAAGAAGGTTACTCTAGCAATGCGGCTTCAGGGTTTGAGGTGGTTGTAGAGAGCTGATGAAGACACTAGCATTCCATGAAGATAGAAGAATCAGAAGTGAGGGTGTAATGGTTTGTAGTTCAAGATCATGAAGCAATCCTTCCAAGCTTGACTTGTTCCACATGGTCAAGCTTGAGGGGGAGTATTGAGAAGCTTCAATGATCTGTGAAGATGGAGTTCTTGGTGGTTATTCAAGAAGAAGAAGCAACCAAGGCAGAGAAAGAAAATGGTACTCAATGGAGTGCGTATATGGGTAATCCGAGCACTTAAACCCAACAACAGGTTGGGTGAAAGGGGGAGAGACCAATATCAGTATAAGATGAGCTATATAGCTCAAGAAGAGTTAGTGGTGTGCAATGAGAGTTGGTCCTGACTTGCACCACACTGGTTGAGACACAAAGAACTCACTGGCCAATCCCTAGGCCTTGGAGATCTTACTCTTTTCCTTATCAAGGTTTTATCCCAAAAGGGTTTTCTTTGATAAGGTTTTTAATGAGGAGACTCTTCAAGATTTTAAGCTTGACTTAGGATCACTAGAGTCAAGCTTGAGGGGGAGTGTTAACTTGAAGAGATGACATTGAACGAGTAAAGAGATGAGATGGAGTGAAAGAAGATTGGTGGTGTGAAGGATCTTGTGCAACAAGAATGTAGAAGGTTGTGGACAGCTTCTAAGTGTACAAGAGGCTATGAAACATCAAGGAGAAGTCTAAGGAAGAACTTGGGAAGCTTTGGTGAAGAGATGGGATCAAATGGTCTATGTTTGGGTGAGTTGTACGGATGGCCGTACGGCCGTACGGACTATACGGATACGTACGGACCAAACTCGACCCAGAAACATTTAGACTCGACCATTTGATCATTGAAGATGGTTTTGAGTCTTGGGAAGGTTAGGGCACATCAAGGGATCCTAAAATGACCAAGACGTGTTGGCCAAGGAAGCTTCAAGACTTGTGAGGCAAGGAAGGGTTAGTGATGTGATCATGGACCAGAGTACTAAAGAGAGCAAGGAGAGCTTAGATGAGTCACATGATGCCACAATGCACCAGCAGCCTGGTGATGATGCTTTAACCATTCCAGAAGGTCCCATGACCTGTTCCAGAGCCAAGAAACTCAAGGAGACTGTTGTAGGATTACTCACTTCACATCCACAACAAGAAGAAAGTCTTGGACAAGGTTTGATCCGAGATATTTTTATCACCATTCAAGCAATCTCTACATCAAGCTGAGTTAGTGTGTAGGCAATACATTTGGTGTGTGCTCTTTTCCTTGCTTTTGGTTTTGTCCCACAAGGTTTTCCGGAGGAAGGTTTTTAACAAGGCCACGACTTGCCTTTCACCTAGGCCCTATCTCGGCCCAAGACTAGCAGACGTTCATTTATCTTTAAGCTTATGCTATATTTTAAACTATAGTTTTCCATTTTAATGTTTTCAAAACCCTAGAGAGTATGTTCTCTGGTTTCTTTTATTTAAGGGTTTTCCCTAACCCTATTGTACTCAAGCAATCTAATATTATCGAGTCTTATTTCTCTCTTGACGGCTCTCTCTGTCTAGAAGTTGTCGAGTACCTTCCTGGTGTGTCATATCCAGAGCCTTAAGGGTGTTTAACTTGGTGTGTTATATCCGAGCTAATCATCTAGGAGTATCAAGAGTCCTCTCATCCCTCTTGTGTCACCATTCAATCCACAAAACTTGAAGAACTTGAGTCCCTGATTCGTTATTGCAAGGATCTATCCTCCCATCAACCAAAGAAGCATCCTATGGCCGCATCAAGTGGTATCAGATCAACTTTGGTTAGGGAAGTCTCGTTTACTCATTACATTTTTTTGTTTCAGCCGCAAAAAAACTCCTTAATCAACTTGAACAAGAAGTAGATCTAAGTTGTTTAGGCTGCTCGAAAATCATAGAGTTTTAGACAAGATTTAGGGGAATTTCCTTTTTGGTTTAGGCGCAAACCCTAGACAAATTAAACCTAGCCACATAGCTTTTTACCTTGCCGAGCAAGTATAATTCTTGTGTTGAGTTTTTTCCTTTTTGCTTCTCGTGTTTACCTAGAATCTATTTACGAGAGACTAGTAGAGAAGAAAAACCTCAGGCAACTCGACAAGAGCATGCCGGCTCTGAAGAAACGGATAACTACTATGAAAATATTAGTTCTTCTTCAAGACAAAGTTAAAGGAGACATAGAAGTGGAAAAGAAGGAAGGACAAACCAGAGAGATGAACTTGCTGGTTTGACGATAAAAATACCCCCTTTCCATGGTAAAGCTGATCCAGATGCCTATCTTGAATGGGAGAAGAAGATAGAGCTGGTCTTTCAGTGTAAGCAGTACACAAACCACAAGAAGATCCAGATAGCTGCTACTAAGTTCTATGACTATGATCTGAGCTGGTGGGATCAGTACATTACTACTCGTAGAAGGAATGGTGAGGAACCAGTTGAGACCTGGACAGAGATGAAGTCTATCATGCGCAAGAGGTTTGTTCCGAGTCATTACCATAGAGACTTGCACCACAGGTTAACAAAGCTTACTCAAGGTTCAAGATCAGTGGAGGAATACTACCAGGAGATGGAGTTGCTCATGTTAAGGGCTAGTATATCCGAAGATAGAGAAGCAACAATGTCAAGGTTCTTGTGTGGTCTAAACCGATAGATACAAGACAGTGTTGAGATGCAACATTATGTGGAGTTAGAAGAGATGTTACACAAGGCTATTCTTGTGGAACAACAGCTCAAGAGGAAGGTACATTCACGAACCAGCTATGGATCCAACCGGTTACACAACTCCAAGGAAGAGAATTCAACCAATCCTAAGGAGTGTAAGCCATATCAGAAAGAAAACAAGCCCTATCCGAGGGAAGAAACCAAACCAAGCAGTGCTCTTGACAAGGGCAAGGGCAAGGCTGAGGCTTCTAGTTCCAGAGCTCGTGATGTCAAGTGTTTCAAGTGCCAAGGACGAGGTCACTATGCCAATGAATGTACCAACAAGAGAGTCATAATCTTACTGGAAGATGGTGAGTATGACTCAGAAGATGACAACATCGAGTCTGACCACGAAGAAACTGAAGAAGAGCATGAAGAAGGACCAGTCCAAGGGAAGCTTTTAGTAGCAAGAAGACTCCTAAGCTTGCAAACCTAGACTGAAGAGCTAGAGCAAAGTGAGAACCTGTTCTATACCCGGTGCTTGGTCCAGGGAAAAGTGTGCAGCCTCATAATTGATGGAGGCAGTTGTGTGAATGCTACTAGTGAAACAATGGTCAAGAAGTTGGGTTTCAAGGTTTGAAGCACCCAAAACCTTACCGGCTAAAATGTTTGAATGAAGAAGGCACCATGAAGGTCTCAAATCAAGTTCTCATTCCTTTAGCCATAGGAAGATATGAAGATGAAGTCTTGTGTGATGTTTTACCTATGGAAGCTGGTAACATACTTCTTGGGAGACCTTCGCAATCTGATCGCCGAGTCATCCATGATGGTTTCACCAACAAGCACTCCTTTGAGTTCAAGGGTCGCAAGACTGTCCTGGTTCCCTTGACACCTAAGGAAGTTCAACATGATCAGATTCAACTCCAAAAGAAGAAGGATATTGATCTCAAACCGGCTGGAACTTAGCAGCCAAACTTCTATGCAAACATGGGTAATATCAAAAGAACTCTTTACTCTAAATAATCAGCTATCTTACTTGTGTTTAAAGAAACTCTCTTGAACTTAACAGATTCAACACCGGTGTATCCGAGTGAAATGGTTTCTCTTTTGCAGGAGTTTCAAGATGTATTTCCAGAGGACAATCCCATTGCGTGGGATTGAGCACCAGATAGACTTTGTTCCCGGATCTACACTTCCAAACCGACCAGCTTACAGAACCAATCCACTTGAGACCAAGGAGTTGCAAAGACAAGTAGAGGAACTCATGGACAAGGGCTATATCCGAGAGAGTTTAAGCCCATGTGTTGTACCAGTGTTCCTTGTGCCTAAGAAGGATGGTACTTGGCGCATTTGTGTTGATTGTAGATCAATTAACAACATCACAGTGAAGTATCCCCACCCTATACCTAGATTAGATGATATGCTTGATGAATTACATGGTTCTTGCATCTTTTCTAAGATAGATTTGAAAAGTGGTTATCATCAGATTAGGATGAAAGAAGGAGATGAACGGAAAACTGCTTTTAAAACTAAGCATGGTTTGTATGAATGGTTAGTTATGCCATTTAGATTGACAAATGCACCTAGTACATTCATGAGGTTAATGAATCATGTTCTTAGATCATTCATAGGCATTTCTGTTGTTGTGTACTTTGATGACATCTTAGTATATAGCAAGACTCTAGAAGATCATATAGAACATCTTAGGGATGTCCTAAATGTTTTGAGAAATGAGACACTCTTTGCCAACTTGAGAAGTGCACTTTTTGCATGGATAACTTGGTTTTCCTAGGCTTTGTTGTGAGTGCAGATGGAGTTAAGGTGGACGAGGAGAAGATCAAATCCATCAAGGACTGGCCGAGCCCAACCATAGTAGGAGAAGTGAGGAGTTTCCATGGACTTGCCGGGTTCTATAGGCGTTTTGTGAGAGACTTTAGCACCATTGCAGCTCCACTGACTAAAGTAATCAAGATGGATGTACGATTCAAATGGGGAGAAGCACAAGAAGCCGCATTCCAAAACCTTAAAGAGAAGCTTACTCAATCACCTCTCTTAATGCTCCCTGACTTTACTATAACCTTTGAAATAGAATGTGATGCCTCAGGGATTGGAAATGGTGCTGTATTGATGCAGGATTGGAAACCCATAGCCTACTTCAGTGAGAAGCTTGGATGAGCCACTCTCAACTATGCTACATACGACAAAGAAATCTATGGCTTGGTGAGGGCCTTGTAAACATGGCAGCATTACTAGTGGCCCAAGGAGTTTGTCATCCACACTGGCCATGAGTCCCTAAAGTACCTAAAAGGGCAGAGTAAGCTTAGTAAGAGGCACGCAAGATGGGTTGAGTTCATTGAGACATTCCCATACGTGATCAAATATAAACAAGGTAAGGAGAACATAGTTGCTGATGCACTATCTCGGAGGTATGTTATCTTAACCACTCTAGATGATATGTTACTTGGGTTTGAGCAGATTAAAGAGATGTATGATACTGACCTTGATTTCAAAGAAGCTTATGTGTCTTGTGAGAAGTTTGCTGGCGGACACTACTTTAGACAAGATGGGTTCTTGTTTTATGATAACAGATTGTGTGTTCCTAATTGTTCTCTACGAGATCTCTTTGTTAGGGAATCCCATTGGGGCAGTCTAATGGGACACTTTGGGATTGCCAAGACCCTTAATGTTTTGCAGGATCACTTCTATTGGCCGCACATGAAGAGAGATGTGGTGAGAATCTGTGGGAGGTGTGCTACTTGCAAGCATGCCAAGTCCCAAGTCCAATCCAGGGTTTGTACACTCCTTTACCAATTCCACAACATCCTTGGAATGATATATCCATGGATTTCATTGTTGGATTGCCTAGGACTAGAACCGGAAAGGACTCGATCTTTGTTGTTGTTGATAGGTTACTCTAAGATGGCACATTTCATAGCTTGTCATAAGACTGATGATGCATTGCATATTGCTAACTTGTTCTTTAAAGAGGTTATTCGTTTAGATGGCATGACTAGGACTATAGTTTCTGATAGGGACACTATGTTTCTTAGTTACTTTTGGAAGACTCTTTGGTCTAAGCTAGGCACTAAGTTGTTGTTTTCTACTACATTTCATCCACAAACTGATGGACAAACTGAGGTAGTTAATAGAACTCTAGGAACACTGCTGCGTGCATTCATCAAAAAGAACCTGAAACTTGGGAAGACTACTTACCACATTGTGAATTTGCATACAATCATGCCATGCATTCTTCTTCTAAGTATACTCCTTTTGAAATTGTTTATGGGCTCAATCCCACCTCTCCTTTGGATTTAATGCCTTTACCTGAGTGTGAAAGGGTTAGTTTGGACGGTAAGAAGAAAGCTGAGATGGTGCAACAAATCCATGAGAAGGCTAGACAAAACATTGAACAGAAAACTAAGTTCTATTTGAAGCAAGCCAACAAGAGAAGGCGTGTGAAGCTCTTTGAAGTCGGTGACCAAGTGTGGCTTCACCTGAGGAAGGATATGTTTCCCAACTAGAGGAAGTCCAAGCTAATGCCAAGGGTTGATGGAGCCTTCGAGATCATCCACAAGATCAATGACAATGCCTATAAACTTGATCTCCAAGATTTGAGGACAAATCCTTTTCAAGAGGGAGGGGATTATGTGATCATGGACCAGACTACTAAAGAGAGCCAGGAGAGGTTAGATGAGTCACATGATGCCACAATGCACCAGCAGCCTGGTGATGATGCTTTAACCATTCCAGAAGGTCCCATGACCCGTTCCAGAGCCAAGAAACTCAAGGAGACTGTTGTAGGATTACTCACTTCATATCCACAATAAGAAGAAAGTCTTGGACAAGGTTTGATCCGAGATATCTTGATCACCATTCAAGCTATCTCTACATCAAGCCGATTTAGTGTTTAGGCAAGACATTTGGTTTTGGTTTTGTCCCACGAGGTTTTCTGGAGGAAGGTTTTTAACGAGGCCACGACTTGTCTTACAAATCACCTAGGCCCTATCTCGGCCCAAGACTAGCAGAAGTTCATTTATCTTTAAGCTTATGTTATATTTTAAACTATAGTTCCATTTTAATGTTTTCGAAACCCTAGAGAGTATGTTCTCTGGTTTCTTTTATTTAAGGGTTTTCCCTAACCCTATTATACTCAAGCAATCTAATAATATCGAGGCTTATTTCTCTCTTGACGTCTCTCTCTCTCTCTAGAAGTTGTCGAGTACCTTTCTGGTGTGTCATATCAAGAGCCTTAAGGGTGTTTAACTTGGTGTGTTATATCCGAGCTAATCATCTAGGAGTATCAAGAGTCCTCTCATCCCTCTTGTGTCACCATTCAATCCAGAAATCTTGAAGAACTTGAGTCTCTGATTCGTTCTCTCATACCTAGGATGCTTCTTTTGTTGCTGGGAGGATAGATCCTTGTAAGAACGAATCAGAGACTCAAGTTCTTCAGGGTTGTGGATTGAATGGGGACACAAGAGGGATGGATGATCTCTTGATAGTCCTAGATGATTAGCTCGGATATAATACACCAAGTTAAACACCCTTAAAGCTCTGGATATGACACACCAGAAAGATACTCGACAACTTCGAGAGAGAGGGAGAGAGCCGTTAAGAGAGAAATAAGAATTGATAATATTCGATTGCTTTAGTACAATAGGGTTTCGGAAAACCCTTAAATAAAAGAAACCAGAGAACAAACTCTCTAGGGTTTCGAAAACATTAAAATGAAAACTATAGTTTAAAAGATAACATAAGATAAAGATAAATGAACTTCTAGTAGTCTTGGGCTGAGATAGGGCCTAGGTGATTTGTAAGACAAGTTGTGGCCTCGTTAAAAACCTTCCTCCGGAAAACCTTGTGGGACAAAACCAAAAGCAAGGAAAAGAGCACACACCAAATGTCTTGCCTAAACAATAACTCAGCTTGATGCAGAGATAGCTTGAATTGTGATCAAGATATCTCAGATCAAACCTTGTCCAAGACTTTCTTCTTGTTGTGGATGTGAAGTGAGTAATCCTACAACAGTCTCCTTAAGTTTCTTGGCTCTGGAACGGGTCATGGGACCTTCTGAAATGGTCAAAGCATCATTACTAGGCTGCTGGTGCATTGTGGCATCATGTGGCTCATCTATGTTTCTGGTCCATGTTCACATCACCTTTCCTCTTGTTTCTGGGTTCATCCGTGTTCTAAGGTATAGATCTACTTGTTTCCAAGCTTTTGAAGTCAAGCTGGTTGTAGATGGATAGTGTAAGCATGAAAGTTTCGGTTACTCTCAAGGGGAGTAAATATATGTTGTGGTCTCGGCTGGTGAAGACTGCTGTGGAAAGTAAGGGCTTATGGGGTCATATCACATCCGGTGAAGCTCCTATGCTCATTACTCAAGAAGGTGAAGCGGCAAGTGCCACGAGTGAGGTGGAGAAATGGCAGCAAGAAGACATGATGGTGATGACACTACTTCAAGGATCCCTTGAGACTCCTATCATGGAAGCTTATAGCTACTGTGAAACTGCAAAGGACCTATGGGATACCTTGAAGAAAGTGTATGGGAACATCTCAAACCTGAGCCGAGTGTTTGAGGTGAAGAGAGCAATCAATGGGTTGCTACAAGAGGATATGGAGTTCACTAAGCATCTTGGGAGGTTCCGAGCACTCTGGTCAGAGCTAGAGATGCTGAGACCAAGCACGGTTGATGCTGATGAGTTGAATGAGAGGCGTGATCAAGATAAGGTCTTTGGGCTCCTGCTCACCCTAAACCCAGCCTACAACAGCCTCATCAAGCATATCTTGAGAGCTGAGAAGCTCCCATCTCTAGAAGATGTGTGTGCTCAGATACAATAGGAGAAGGGCTCTATTGGGTTATTTGGAGGTAAGGGGGAGCTTAGCTTCGCTAACCAAGCTGCACAAACTGATCAGGTTGAAACTCCAATGGCAAACAAGGCGGCTTTCAACAAGTATGAAGACCGGAGGTTCAATGGTAACTGTGATCACTGCAAGAAGCACGTCCACAAGAGGAGTCAGTGCTGGATCCTTCATCCACATCTCAAGCCGGCCAAGTTGATGAAGGAGAGAGAAGCATGAGCTCACATCTCAGAGGGCTCAACTGGTGCTTGTTCAAGCAAGAAAACCGATGGTGATAAGAGGGAGGCAAGTGAAGGAAAGTCCCTGGTTGCCTACACGGGGGGAACAATAGAGAATGAAATGAACCAGTAGGAAATGTGAATGAGCTTAGGACTGATAGAACCGGTTAGACAATAGAGAAAGAAATGAACCGCCAAAGTCTTGCTTGTTCTAGTCCTGAAGTTACTTGTCACATTGCTAATAGCTCATCTAAACCAAAGATAGTAGACTCAGGAGCTTCCCATCACATGATAAGTGACACCAATCTGATCAAAGACATTGAACCAGCTAATGGTCATGCCATGATTGCCAATGGTGATAAGATTTTTATTCGAGGAGTGGGAAATCTAAAACTATTTAGTAAGAACTCAAGAGCTTTCTATATGCCTGAATTCACTTCAAACTTGTTATTGGTTAAGAAGTACACTAATGATTTGAATTGTAAGGTTATATTCAGTCCTAACGAGGTTGAGTTTCAGGATATTGAGAGCCAAAAGATGATTGGAAAAGGGGTTACCAAGGGCGAGTTATATATGCTTGAAAGGCTTGATCCTGTTTCTGATTTTAGTTCTTCTTTTACTACTGTTTCTTCTGCTTTGAATAAGAATGCTTTGTGGCATGCTAGACTAGGACATCCTCATGTTAGAGCTTTGAACTTGATATTACCAGGTGTTGTTTTCAATAATAATGAGTGTGAAGCTTGCATTTTAGGCAAGCATTGTAAGACTATCTTTCCAAGATCATCTACTGTTTATGAGAAGTGCTAGGGATAATCATAACAACTTTGTTACATTCATTGATGAAAAATCTAAATACACCTGGTTAACTCTCATTCCATCTAAAGATAGGGCCCTTGATGCATTTAAGAATTTTCAATCCTATGTGACTAACCATTATCATGCTAAGTTTAAAATTTTTAGATCAGATATTTTAGGAGAGTACACAAGTCATGCATTCAAGGATCACTTAGCTCGACATGGGATCCTTCACCAGACCAGTTGCCCTTACACTCCTCAGCAAAATAGAGTTGCTGAGAGGAAGAATCGCCATCTCCGTGAAGTAGCAAGGTCCTTAATGTTTCAAGCCAATGTTCCCAAGTGATTTTGGAGTGCTGCTGTGGCTACAGCTTGTTATCTCATCAACCGGACACCTACAAAGGTATTGCATGCTCAAGCTCCCTTTGAGGTTCTAAACAAGGACAAACCATCAGGGGACTATCTATGGGTCTTCGGATGCTTGTGCTATGTGCTGATTCCAGGAGAGATGAGAAACAAGTTAGAAGCCAAGAGTACAAATGCAATGTTCATAGGCTACTCCACAACTCAAAAGGGATACAAATGTCATGACCCGGTGGCAAGAAGAGTTCTGGTGTCAAGGGATGTAAGGTTCATAGAAGAAAGAGGGTCCTATGAGGAGAAGAATCAAGACGAGTTGAAGGACCTTACCTCGGATAAGGCAGAAACTCTAAGGATTATCTTTGAAGGTCTTGGCATTGGAGTGACCAAGAACCCGGGTGGAAATGGTCCAGCAGGGACAAATGAAGCAAATCAGTCTCCCCACCTTGGTCATGAGGGGGAAAACACTAAAGATCAGGAAGGTGGAAGCCCTGACAGCAGTGGAGAGTTTGATTCAGGTCATGATGAGTTTGATTCTCCAGAGGAAGATAGAAGTTCCGGGTCTCATGATAAAGGTGGTGATACTCAAGAAGGTCAGAGAAGTACTGAGCATCAAGAGGAGGAAGAACCTGAAGAGGAGGAAGAACCTGAAGAAGGGGAAGTAGAACAGCAGCAACAGGTGAGGAAAAGTTCTAGGATAAGAAGACCACCATCTGATTGGGTTAACACTAGGGTATACTATAATGCCCAAGCGGTTGCACATCCATCTCAAGTGGTCTGCTCTTTTACTGAGTATCCAG
>CAJHQP010009835.1:0-20842 GCA_905132765.1 Moricandia arvensis
TTCTGATGTGATCATGGACCGGATCACTAAGGAGAACAAGGAGAGTCTAGATGAGCCACATGAAGCCACAATGCACCAGCAGCCTGGTGATGATGCTTTAGCCATTCCAGAAGGTCCCATGACTCGTTCCAGAGTCAAGAAACTTAAGGAGAATGTTGTTGGATTACTCACTTCACATCCACAACAAGAAGAAGGTCTTGGACAAGGTTTGATCCGAGATGTCTTGAACACCATTCAAGCCATCTCTACATCAAGCTGAGTTAGTGTCTAGGCAAGACATTTGGTGTGTGCTCTTTTCCTTGCTTTTGGTTTTGTCCCACGAGGTTTTCCGGAGGAAGGTTTTTAACGAGGCCACGACTTGTCTTACAAATCACTTAGGCTCTATTCTCGGCCCAAGACCAGTAGAAGTATTTACATTTTAAGCTTATGTTATGTTTAAACTATAGTTTTCCTTTTTACTTATTTTCGAAACCCTAGAGAGCCTGTTCTCTGGTTTCTTTTATTTAAAGGGTTCCTAAACCCTATTGTAACCCATCCAACTTTTTATCAACGAGTTTCTTTTCTCTCTTGACGGCTCTCTCTCTAGAAAGTGTGTCGAGTTCTGGTGTGTAATATCCAGAGACCTAAGGGTGTCTAAATCGGTGTGTCATATCTGGTTTGTTCATCTAGGAGTATCAAGAGTTCATCCATCCCTCTTGTGTCACCATTCAATCCACACGCCTTGAAGAACTTGAGTCTCTGATTCGTTCTTGCAAGGATTATCCATTCCCATCAACCAAAGAGCATCCTAGGGGCGCATCAAGTGGTATCAGAGCAACTTTGGTTGGGAAGTACTCGTTCTCTCTCTTATTGTTCTTGTTTCATCCGTGTTTCATCTTGAATAAGCAGTAGATCTAATCTGTTTAGGGCTGCTCGAAATTTAGAGAGATTAGACAAGGTTTAAGAGATTTTCCTTTTTGCTTGCGGAAACCCTAGAGAGATAGAAACCCTAGCCGCATAAGTTTTCTTTTTCCTTTTAGATTACTTTGTTTCATCTGTTTAAAACCTGTTAATCACCTTGAACACGAGTAGGTTAAGATTGTTAGGGTGCTAGAAAACCTTAGAAAAGAATAGACAAAGTTTAGAGGAATTTCCTTTTTTGCTTGGTAGGCGGAAACCTTCTTCCTTTTTACCTAGCCGGTTTGTTCCTTTTTGCTTTTGTCTTGCAAAACAAGCTTGCTTTCGTGTTCTACTTTTCCTTTTTGCTTATCTTGTTACCTAGAAACCTTTTACTGGTTATTTTTGTTTACCTTTGTGCAGGAAGCATGGGATCCGAGTCTGAAGAAGAAGCTGCACTCGTTAGGAAGAACAAGCTTCTCATGGAGGCTATGTCGGCTCAACTCAATCAGAACATGGTAGCAACCATGACCGAGATGATGAGAACCAACCTCAATGACATCCGGAGAGAGCTCAGAGAAGACATCAGGAGAGCCACTGGTCAAGTTCCAAACCGGGAGGCTAGGAGAGAAGAGAGGCCTCATGCAACTCGCCAAGAGCATGCCGGTTATGAGGAGACTGACAATGAGTATGAACACCTCAGTTCATCCTCAAGACAAAGCCAAAGAAGACATAGGCGTGTCCAAGAGAGAAGAGTGAACCAGGGAGATGATCTTGCTGGTTTGAAGATAAAGATACCCCCATTCCATGGCAAAGCTGATCCGGATGCCTACCTTGAGTGGGAGAAGAAGATTGAGCTAGTCTTTCAGTGTAAGCAGTACACAAACCACAAGAAGATTCAAATTGCTGCCACGGAGTTCTATGACTATGCTCTAAGCTGGTGGGATCAGTACATCACAACTCGTAGAAGGAATGGAGAGGAACCAGTTGAGACTTGGACAGAGATGAAGTCTATCATGCGCAAGAGGTTTGTTCCAAGTCACTACCACAGAGACTTGCATCACCGGCTTAGGAAACTTACCCAAGGCTCAAGATCAGTGGAGGAGTACTACCAGGAGATGGAGTTGCTCATGCTAAGAGCGAGCATATCAGAAGATAGAGAAGCCACCATGTCAAGGTTCCTATGTGGTTTGAACCGAGAGATACAAGACAATGTTGAGATGCAACACTATGTGGAGCTTGAAGAGATGCTACACAAAGCTATTCTTGTGGAGCAGCAGCTCAAGAGGAAGGGACATTCACGCAACCACTATGGCTCTAACCGGTTGATGAGGATATCAAATCAGCATCAACCATGGCGAAAGAAATCAGGAGAAAACTAGTGAAGCACATGAAGCTGAGAATATCTAAAGAAGCCTGTCATGACATATGTGCAATCAAAACGCCATATCTTACAAACCAGGAGGAATTTATTCATGAAACTACTTTTGATGGATTCTATACTCAACAAGAGCACGCGGAGATTTGGTTTCATATCAAAAGGATTAATGGTTTAGAAGATATGTCATTTTCAAGTCAAAGGTGGACCGACTTGCCTTATTTAGAAGATCAAGAGCATATAATATGTCAAACTCAATGCTGGCGTCCAGAAGACTTTGTGAAACTTATAGAAGCACTCCACAACCCTTTAAGAAGCACCAGCACACACTGGATCAGGCGGATCCTTGGAGAATACAATCAAATCAAACCGGAGCTAAATATGGAAAGTTGGAAGATTATTTGGTTTGATCATTACCAAACCAAGATATGGCGACCAGGAGACATTCTATTATTACCAGAGGAGCCTGAAGACATAATGAGAGCCTTCAAATCGCAAAAGATCAAAAGGAGAAGAATATGGAGGAGTTTACCTTATTTGGCTTCATGCAGTATTTCTGTCAAAGATCTCCAACGGCTCTTTATTTTATTCTGTGGAGGTTTGAAGACACATTCAGTGAACCAGGACATTCCTAGACGTCATAATTTCATGCCTAAGCTATCAAGACTCAAGCAATCCCACCCATTCAGCAAAATCCCCCAAACTACTCCAAACGGCTAGTTTCTTAATTTTGCAAGATTTCTGTCTTATTTGTTTTATTCTGAGCATTATATAAGCTCATTAGTATCACCATTTGTAGAGCACGTCTTTCATCTAAGTTTATACAACAAGTATTGTTTTTCCTTTCAAAGTTTGTCTTTGAATTGATTTGTTCTTTAGAAACCAGAGTTGTGAGAAGCACTTTGTTTTCTTTAGTTCTGTGAATTAGGTTGTTTGAGAGAGTCAGATAGCTTTATTCATCATAGGTTGAGAGAGTCAATCACTTCATTCCATCAAACCACCAGGTTGAGAAATTCAATCAAGCCAGCAATCCGCAAGTCCCCTTCCAGTCCATCATCTGACCAAGCTGAAAGAGTTATACGACCAGCAGTTTGGTTCCATCAATCTATCCTTGCGAGGCTCAGTTTTATGCCCACATCATCTGGTATCAGAGCTTAAAAGCTCCTATCAGGTTGTTTCTATCTTTTATTCTTGCTTTGTTATTTCATTTATAAAAAAAAAACCATAAAAATGTTATTTTTTCTTTAATTTTCGATTTCTGCCATTTTTGTGTTTTTAGTATTCTTATTACTTTAGAAAAACTAAAAGAAGAAGTTAGTAGTGTTTGATCTTTAGAAACAATTTGAAAACCAAAAGAATCTGTTTGCATTTACTTCCTAGTCATATTTCCTTTTCTAGTATATCTGCATACCAAAAAGAAAACCATAGTATTTTGTCTGATTTATTGCATTACTTGACTTTCCTTTTGCTATTAATTTCGACTTGCATCCAAAGAAAAGCCAATAAATATTATCACTTCGTGCATACCATATTGCTTGCATATATAAATAAAAAAGAATATTGCATCATATTTGTTTCATCATTTCGATTGCGTTCATAAAAAAAAAGAAAGGGGAAAAGAAACATATTTCATCTTAGTTTATTTAAATTCTGTCAAAGCATATAGTATTGCTTTCCTTGTTATTATTTCACTTATATTTCACCCCAGTACCTATTGAACACATAACCCACGAGTTTGTGTTATGTCAGGACCAATGGGAGATGAAGAAGAAAGTGAACATGATTGGGAACATGAAGACCAGCTCTTAACTGATGAAGAAGGTGGTTATGATGAGGATCAGTGGACAGATGATTGTTCCAGCAGTGACTACGATGATGATCCAGATCGTGGAGAGCTTGAACCAGAACCACCAGACAATTATCAAGACAAGACCAGCTCCATAGATTGGTCCAGAGAAGAAGTGGATGAAGAAACTGAATCCCAGATCAGTCTAGATGAACACCATCATGAAGAGGAATCTCATGAAGTAGAAACAGAGGATTGTTTCAATGGAGAGGCAGAGAATGAATCAGAAAAGGCTTATCCAGAAGATAGCTTTTATTATAACTCTGAACATGAGGAGTCATACGTGGAAGAGAGGCCATGGTGTGAAATACCATACTCTGATCATGAGGAGGAACACCAGGATGAAACTGATTCCCAAATCAGTTCACACTATTCTGAAGCAAACCTTGAAGATGGGGCAGCAAGTGAGCATGATTTTGATGTAGAAGATACGTTAAATGAGGTTGTGATAAGTGATGGAGAGTATGAGCCAAGATACATCAAATATGCAGGCCCTCACGAAGGACCAGAAGCTTACCTAAGATGGGAGAAAGACTTGGAGCATTGGTTTCAACTTCACCAAGTTAAAGAGGAGGAGAAACCACTAATTGCAGAGGATACTCTAACTGAGTATGCATATTGGTGGTATGATCATGATGCTTCCTGGACAGAAATGAAGGAGCTACTACGTGAGGAGTTTGTGACAGGAGCTGAGAGCAACAAGGAATATCATTTCAGGCGCCCTGATGTATTTCCTAATCCAAGGATATTGATTCTAGCACCCATGCCAACTCCAAAGATTAAGCCAAAGAAAATGTGTGGTCCTAACTCAAGGGAGATCACGTGCAACACCTCCAGCAGCAAAATAAACGATAGGGAAGTTGTATCAACCAAGAAGAAACCAAAGGAACAACGTGTGCAACCAAAGGCAGTACCAAAAAAGGAACTCAAGAGAAGCAGAATTCAAATATGAGTTCTCTACATATGATCAAGCCTCAAGCAACTTTTCAGTGGTTTAAAGGAGCTTTACAGCTACCTAAGAAGAAGACAGAGGTGAGGCCTACAGCTCTAACAAAGAAAGTTCAAACCAAGTCAGAACAACAAACCAAGAAGCACAAGCAATATCCAAAGCAGGAGTTAGAGCAATGTAAGTCTTCTGTACTTTCAAAGATAGCTAGCATAATCTGTTATAGATGCCACAAAAAAGGTCATTATGCTGTAGCTTGTCCAACTAGATCAGTAGAGACTTTCCACTTAGCAACACCAGAAATAAATGCATTTAAAAATAAACTTGTTCAGCTAGTCCCTGAAATGTCTATTTCTAGTGTAATACACTTGTCTTTGCCAAGGGATGTTGGTGCAGGAAATGAGGAAAACTTTGAGGAGCAATGCCTAGAAGTAGACACAATCCAAACCAATGTGATTATCAAATCTCGACCAACACCAATCACTGCCCTCAACCCAGAGATGGTACTTGCTAATCTAGTAAGTGATAAATATGAACTTGTTGATTACTGGAATAATATCTTAACCAGGCATACTTTCAAGTATTCAGTTTTTATTGATTCCAGTTCAGATATAATACACTTGCTCTTTCCCTTAAGTGTCAAGACAAAAACAGGAACCATTGGAGTACCCAAAGACTGGAGAGAAGAACCACCAGATCCTAAACCAGAGCAAAGCAGAGGAGTAATCCTATCTTACCTACTCAAAGGAGAACCCCCAGATGCCCCACGCATCACCACACCTAAAACATATCAAGGTAAGACCCTAAGCTCCCAAAGAAGGATGAAAGCTAACTTGCTTTCTCTTGGTACAGGAGATATAGTTTCGAGGTCGAAACTTCTTCAAGGGGAGGGTATGATGAGGATATCAAATCAGCATCAACCATGGCGAAAGAAATCAGGAGAAAACTAGTGAAGCACATGAAGCTGAGAATATCTAAAGAAGCCTGTCATGACATATGTGCAATCAAAACGCCATATCTTACAAACCAGGAGGAATTTATTCATGAAACTACTTTTGATGGATTCTATACTCAACAAGAGCACGCGGAGATTTGGTTTCATATCAAAAGGATTAATGGTTTAGAAGATATGTCATTTTCAAGTCAAAGGTGGACCGACTTGCCTTATTTAGAAGATCAAGAGCATATAATATGTCAAACTCAATGCTGGCGTCCAGAAGACTTTGTGAAACTTATAGAAGCACTCCACAACCCTTTAAGAAGCACCAGCACACACTGGATCAGGCGGATCCTTGGAGAATACAATCAAATCAAACCGGAGCTAAATATGGAAAGTTGGAAGATTATTTGGTTTGATCATTACCAAACCAAGATATGGCGACCAGGAGACATTCTATTATTACCAGAGGAGCCTGAAGACATAATGAGAGCCTTCAAATCGCAAAAGATCAAAAGGAGAAGAATATGGAGGAGTTTACCTTATTTGGCTTCATGCAGTATTTCTGTCAAAGATCTCCAACGGCTCTTTATTTTATTCTGTGGAGGTTTGAAGACACATTCAGTGAACCAGGACATTCCTAGACGTCATAATTTCATGCCTAAGCTATCAAGACTCAAGCAATCCCACCCATTCAGCAAAATCCCCCAAACTACTCCAAACGGCTAGTTTCTTAATTTTGCAAGATTTCTGTCTTATTTGTTTTATTCTGAGCATTATATAAGCTCATTAGTATCACCATTTGTAGAGCACGTCTTTCATCTAAGTTTATACAACAAGTATTGTTTTTCCTTTCAAAGTTTGTCTTTGAATTGATTTGTTCTTTAGAAACCAGAGTTGTGAGAAGCACTTTGTTTTCTTTAGTTCTGTGAATTAGGTTGTTTGAGAGAGTCAGATAGCTTTATTCATCATAGGTTGAGAGAGTCAATCACTTCATTCCATCAAACCACCAGGTTGAGAAATTCAATCAAGCCAGCAATCCGCAAGTCCCCTTCCAGTCCATCATCTGACCAAGCTGAAAGAGTTATACGACCAGCAGTTTGGTTCCATCAATCTATCCTTGCGAGGCTCAGTTTTATGCCCACATCACCGGTTACACAACACCAAGGAAGAAAAGACACCTTACCCTAAGGAGTCTAAGCCGTTCCAGAAGGATCACAAGTCCTATCCAAGGGAAGAGACCAAACCGAGCAGTGCTTTTGACAAGGGCAAAGGCAAGGTTGAAGCCTCTAGTTCCAGAGCTCGTGATGTCAAGTGTTTCAAGTGCCAAGGAAGAGGTCATTACGCCTCTGAATGTACCAACAAGAGAGTCATGGTTTTGCTGGAAGATGGAGAGTATGCCTCAGAAGATGACATCACCGAGTCTGACCAAGAAGACACTGAAGAAGAACATGAAGAAGGACCAGTCCAGGGGAAGCTTTTAGTAGCAAGAAGACTTCTAAGCTTGCAAAACAAGGCTGAGGAGCTGGAGCAGCGTGAGAACCTCTTCTACACCCGGTGCTTGGTCCAAGGGAAAGTGTGCAGCCTCATTGTTGATGGAGGTAGTTGTGTGAATGCTGCGAGTGAAACCCTGGTCAAGAAGTTGGGATTGAAGGTTCAGAAGCATCCCAAACCTTACCGGCTACAATGGCTGAATGAAGAAGGCACCATGAAGGTCTCAAGTCAAGTCCTTATTCCCTTAGCCATTGGGAGATATGAAGATGAAGTCTTGTGTGATGTGTTGCCTATGGAAGCTGGTCACATACTTCTTGGAAGACCTTGGCAATCTGATCGCCGAGTTATCCATGATGGCTTCACCAACAAGCACTCCTTTGAGTTCAAGGGACGCAAGACCATTCTGGTTCCCTTGACACCTAAAGAAGTTCAACAAGATCAGATTCAACTCCAAAAGAAGAAGGAGATTGATCTAGATTCGGCTGGAACTAAGCAGCCTAACTTCTATGCTAACATGGGTGATATCAAAAGAACTCTCTACTCTCAACAATCTGCTATCTTACTTGTGTTTAAAGAAACTCTTTTGAACCTAACAGATTCTACACCGGTGTATCCGAGTGAAATGGTTTCTCTTTTGCAGGAGTTTCAAGATGTATTTCCAGACGACAATCCCATTGGTTTACCACCTTTGAGAGGGATTGAGCACCAGATAGACTTTGTTCCAGGATCTACACTTCCAAACCGTCCAGCATACAGAACCAATCCGGTTGAGACCAAGGAGTTACAAAGACAAGTGGAGGAACTCATGGAGAAGGGCTATATCCGAGAAAGTTTGAGCCCATGTGCTGTACCAGTGCTCCTAGTGCCTAAGAAGGATGGTACATGGCGAATGTGTGTTGATTGTAGATCAATCAACAACATCACAGTGAAGTATCGCCATCCTATCCCTAGACTTGATGATATGCTTGATGAATTGCATGGTTCTTGCATCTTTTCTAAGATAGATTTAAAAAGTGGTTATCATCAGATTAGGATGAAAGAAGGAGATGAATGGAAAACTGCATTCAAAACTAAACATGGATTATATGAGTGGTTAGTTATGCCATTTGGATTAACCAATGCACCTAGTACATTCATGAGGTTAATGAATCATGTGCTTAGATCATTCATAGGCATTTCTGTTGTAGTATACTTTGATGACATCTTAGTATATAGCAAGAACTTAGAAGAACATCTAGAACATCTTAGGGCTGTCCTGAATGTTTTAAGGAATGAAAAGCTTTATGCCAACTTGAAGAAGTGCACCTTTTGCACGGATAACTTGGTTTTCCTAGGCTTTGTTGTAAGTGCAGATGGAGTTAAGGTCGATGAGGAGAAGATCAAAGCCATCAAAGACTGGCCGAGTCCAACCACAGTAGGAGAAGTGAGGAGTTTCCATGGGCTTGCTGGGTTCTATAGGCGATTTGTGAGAGACTTTAGCACCATTGCAGCTCCCCTGACTGAAGTGATAAAGAAGGATGTCGGATTCAAGTGGGGAGAAGCACAAGAGAGGGCTTTCCAGAACCTAAAAGAGAAGCTTACTCAATCACCTCTTCTTATGCTTCCTGACTTTACTAAAACGTTTGAAATAGAATGTGATGCCTCAGGAATTGGAATTGGTGCTGTATTGATGCAGGATAGGAAACCTATAGCCTACTTCAGTGAGAAGCTTGGAGGAGCCACTCTCAACTATGCAACCTATGACAAAGAACTCTATGCCTTGGTGAGGGCATTACAAACGTGGCAACATTACTTGTGGCCCAAGGAGTTTGTCATACACACTGATCATGAGTCCCTAAAGTACCTAAAAGGGCAGAGTAAGCTTAGCAAGAGACACGCAAGGTGGGTTGAATTCATTGAGACCTTCCCATACGTGATCAAGTATAAACAAGGTAAGGAGAACATAGTTGCTGATGCACTATCTCGGAGGTATGTTCTCTTGACCACTCTAGATGCTAAGTTACTTGGTTTTGAGCAGATAAAAGATATGTATGTTACTGACCATGATTTCAAGGAAGCCTATGCTTCTTGTGAGAAGTTTGCTGCAGGACATTACTTCAGGCTAGAAGGATACTTATTTTATGATAATAGATTGTGTGTGCCTAACTGCTCTTTGAGAGATCTCTTTGTCAGGGAATCCCATGGGGGCAGTCTAATGGGACACTTTGGGGTTGCCAAGACCTTAAAAGTTTTGCAGGATCACTTCTATTGGCCGCATATGAAGAGAGATGTGGAGAGAATCTGTGGGAGGTGTGCTACTTGCAAGCATGCCAAGTCCCAAGTCCAATCCCAGGGTTTGTATACTCCTTTACCCATTCCACACCATCCCTGGAATGACATTTCCATGGATTTTGTTGTTGGATTGCCTAGGACTAGAACCGGAAAGGACTCAATCTTTGTTGTTGTTGATAGGTTCTCTAAGATGGCACATTTCATAGCATGTCATAAGACTGATGATGCAGTGCATGTTGCTAACTTGTTCTTTAAAGAAGTTGTTCGTTTGCATGGCATGCCTAGAACTATAGTTTCTGATAGGGATACTAAGTTTCTTAGTTACTTCTGGAAGACACTTTGGTCTAAGCTAGGCACTAAGCTGTTGTTTTCTACTACTTGTCATCCGCAAACTGATGGACAAACTGAAGTGGTTAATAGAACCTTAGGAACACTCCTGCGTGCATTCATTAAAAAGAACTTAAGGACATGGGAAGAATACTTACCACATTGTGAATTTGCATACAATCATGCTATGCATTCTGCTTCTAAGTATTCACCTTTTGAGATTGTTTATGGGTTCAATCCCACCTCTCCTTTGGATCTAATGCCTTTACCTGAGTGTGAAAGGATCAGTCTAGATGGCAAGAAGAAAGCAGAGATGGTCCAACGGATCCATGAGAAGGCTAGACAAAACATTGAGCAGAAAACCAAGCTTTATGAGAAGCAAGCCAACAAGGGGAGACGTGTGAGAACCTTTGAAGTTGGTGACCAAGTTTGGTTGCACCTGAGGAAGGATAGGTTCCCCAACGAGAGGAAGTCCAAACTGATGCCAAGGGTTGATGGACCTTTTGAGATCATCCACAAGATCAATGACAATGCCTACAAACTTGATCTCCAAGGTAAGTACGATGTATCAAATAGCTTCAATGTCACTGACTTGGCTCCTTTTGCTGTAGATGAACCTGATTTGAGGACAAATCCTTTTCAAGAGGGAGGGGATGATGTGATCATGGACCGGATCACTAAGGAGAACAAGGAGAGTCTAGATGAGCCACATGAAGCCACAATGCACCAGCAGCCTGGTGATGATGCTCTAGCCATTCCAGAAGGTCCCATGACTCGTTCCAGAGTCAAGAAACTTAAGGAGAATGTTGTTGGATTACTCACTTCACATCCACAACAAGAAGAAGGTCTTGGACAAGGTTTGATCCGAGATGTCTTGAACACCATTCAAGCCATCTCTACATCAAGCTGAGTTAGTGTCTAGGCAAGACATTTGGTGTGTGCTCTTTTCCTTGCTTTTGGTTTTGTCCCACGAGGTTTTCCGGAGGAAGGTTTTTAACGAGGCCACGACTTGTCTTACAAATCACTTAGGCTCTATTCTCGGCCCAAGACCAGTAGAAGTATTTACATTTTAAGCTTATGTTATGTTTAAACTATAGTTTTCCTTTTTACTTATTTTCGAAACCCTAGAGAGCCTGTTCTCTGGTTTCTTTTATTTAAAGGGTTCCTAAACCCTATTGTAACCCATCCAACTTTTTATCAACGAGTTTCTTTTTCTCTCTTGACGGCTCTCTCTCTAGAAAGTGTGTCGAGTTCTGGTGTGTAATATCCAGAGACCTAAGGGTGTCTAAATCGGTGTGTCATATCTGGTTTGTTCATCTAGGAGTATCAAGAGTTCATCCATCCCTCTTGTGTCACCATTCAATCCACACGCCTTGAAGAACTTGAGTCTCTGATTCGTTCTTGCAAGGATTATCCATTCCCATCAACCAAAGAGCATCCTAGGGGCGCATCAGATACCCTTCAGAAGGTCTATGGAAACATATCCAATCTCAGTAGGGTGTTTGAAGTGAAGAAAGCTATCAACTGCTTGAACCAGGAAGACATGGACTTTAACCAACATTTTGGTAAGTTCAGAGCTCTCTGGGCAGAGCTGGAGATGTTGAGGCCAAATACCACTGACCCTACCATTTTGAATGAGAGGCGTGAGCAAGACAAAGTGTTTGGTCTGCTCCTCACTCTTAATCCAGGCTACAATGATCTCATCAAACACTTGCTGAGGGCAGACAAGCTACCTACTCTTGAGGAGGTATGTGCCCAAATCCAGAAGGAACAAGGCTCAGTGGGTCTATTTGGTGGGAAAGGTGACTTGAACATGGCTCACAAGGCTGAAGCCTCAGCTAACAAAACCTTCTTCAAACCAGAGAACCGGCGAGTCACTTGTGAGCATTGCAAGAAGAGTGGTCACATGAAGAACCAGTGCTGGATTCTACACCCACATCTCAGGCCACCATCAAGATTTAACCAAACAAGGGCCAATGAAGCTGTTCAGCAAACTTCTCAGCCTATGCGCCCAAATGGTGAAGGAAGAGCTCTGGTCTCTACCACCTATGCAGTTGGAGCTACATCTCAACCTCCTTCTGATGATGCCTTCATCCGCAAGTCAGACATTGAGGCCCTTATCAAGGCACTCAATGCAAACTCTGGTAACATCAGTAGTAATGTCTTAAATAATTCATTGAGTGATAAACCACTGATTATTGATTCAGGAGCATCTCACCATATGATTAGGGACTCTAGTCTTATTAGCAACATTGAACCTGCCCTAGGAAGTGTAGTGATTGCTAATGGTGATAGAGTACCCATTAAAGGCATAGGGAACTTAAAATTATTTGATAAGGAATCTAAGGCATTTTATATGCCTACATTTGCCTCTAACTTGCTTTCAGTTAAAAAGGCTACTACTGATCTTAATTGCAAAATTGTTTTCAGTCCTAATGATGTTCTTTTTCAGGATATTGAAACAAGTAAGATGCTTGGGAAAGGTGTGAGCAAGAAAGGGTTGTACTTGCTTGAAAACACCAAACTTAGTTCTGATTTTTCTTGTGCTTTCAGTTCCATTCCTGTCTTAGCTTCTAATGTATTATGGCATGCTAGATTAGGCCATCCTCATTCTCGTGCTTTAAGCTTAATGTTGCCTAATCTTGCTTTTAAAACTGATAGCTGTGAAGCTTGTATCCTTGGCAAACATTGCAAGTCTGTTTTTACTAAATCAACCACTATCTATGATCACTGTTTTGATTTAGTTCATTCTGATGTGTGGACAGCTCCTTGTGTCTCTAGGGAAAACCACAAGTATTTCGTCACTTTTATAGATGAAAAATCGAAATACACTTGGCTGACCTTAATTCAATCAAAAGATAGGGTGTTAGAAGCTTTTATGAACTTTCAAAGCTATATAACTAATCACTTCAATGCCAAGATTAAAATTTTAGGTCAGACAATGGTGGGGAGTACACAAGCCATGCATTCAAAAACAACCTAGTCAAACATGGGATCATTCATCAGACAAGCTGCCCATACACACCACAACAAAATGGAGTGGCTGAGAGGAAGAATCGACATCTTATGGAAGTTGCCAGAAGCATGATGTTCCACACAAACGTTCCAAAGAGGTTTTGGGGGGATGCTGTGGTGTCAGCATGCTATCTGATCAACAGAACACCCACAAGAGTTCTCCATGATGTCTCTCCTTATGAGGTATTGAACAAAACTAAACCATCCATTGATCACTTGCGTGTGTTTGGGTGTATGTGCTTTGTATTGATTCCAGGAGAACAGAGAAACAAACTTGAAGCAAAGAGTGTCAAAGCAATGTTTATTGGTTATTCAGCCAACCAGAAAGGATACAAGTGCTATGTACCAGAGACTAGGAGAGTTATGGTCTCAAGGGATGTGAAATTTGTGGAGTCTAGAGGGTACTATGATGAGAAGAGCTGGGATAACTTGAAGGATCTCTCACATGCGCCTTCAGACAGAGCAAACAACCTGAGGATCATCCTAGAAAGTCTTGGTATTAGTCAGCCTCAGGCCAGGGAGGAAACAAGAGAAGGACCTGCTCAAACTGCTGGAACGGTTGAAAATGAGACCCATCTTGATCCTGAGGGGGGAAACCAACCAGAACCAGAGGAGACAATACATCATGAAGGTTCTGAAACTCATGATCAACATGGTTCAGAAGAAACCCAGGAGCAGCCTCAACCACAAACCCATGAGGATGAAGAAGCTGAAGAAGATCAGGTCCAGCCATTAAGGAGAAGCACAAGAATCAGGCAACCCCCATCTAACTGGACGAACACAAGGGTGTACTACAATGCAAATGCAGTAGCTCATCCCATACAAGCCACATGCTCTCTTCATCAATATCCAGAAGAGCATCAAGCCCTCATGAGCAACTTGGATCAAGAATACATACCAAGATCTTATGAAGAAGCAATGGAGGATAAGGAATGGAAGGAATCAGTGGGTCATGAAACTCAGGCCATGATAGACAATGATACTTGGTATGAGGCTGAACTTCCAAAAGGGAAAAAGGCAGTAACAAGTAGATGGATCTTCACCATCAAGTACCTAGCCAATGGTAAACCAGAAAGGAAGAAGACAAGGCTGGTTGCAAGGGGATTCACTCAAACTTATGGAGAAGATTACCTTGATACCTTTGCACCAGTAGCAAAACTTCACACCATCAGAATCATCCTTTCTCTTGCTACCAACTTGAAGTGGGACTTATGGCAAATGGATGTGAAGAATGCCTTTCTTCAAGGGGAACTAGAAGATGAAGTCTACATGAGACCCCCTCCTGGTCTGGAATACCTAGTCAAACCAGGCAATGTTTTGAGGCTCAAGAAGGCTATCTATGGGTTAAAGCAATCACCAAGAGCCTGGTATCATAAACTCAGTACCACCCTTAATGGAAAAGGGTTTAGACGATCAGAGGCAGATCATACTCTATTCACTCTCACCAGCCAACAAGGTATAGTAGTCATCCTTGTGTATGTTGATGATATCATCATCACAGGGAGTGACAAAGAAGGTATACAAACCACAAAAGCTTACTTAAAATCTGTATTTGAGATAAAGGATTTAGGTGAGCTAAAGTACTTCCTTGGAATTGAAGTATGCCGCTCTAATGAGGGGCTCTTCTTGTCCCAAAGGAAGTACACACTTGACCTTTTGAATGGAGCAGGTATGCTTGGAGAGAAACCAGCTAAGACTCCTCTAGAAGATGGCTACAAGATTTTACGTGAGGGGGAGTATGAAGACACACCATTTGATGATCCAAAGCAATACAGAAGACTAGTGGGTAAGCTAATCTATTTAACAATTACTAGACCTGATATTTGCTTTGCTGTGAACCAGGTGAGCCAGCATATGCAAGTGCCAAAGGTTCATCACTGGAAAATGGTGGAAAGGATACTCAGATACCTTAGTGGAGCTCCTGGACAAGGAGTATGGATGGGCTGTAATGGCAACACAGAAGTGGTTGGCTATTGTGATGCTGATTGGGCAGGAGATAGGAATGATAGGAAGTCAACCACAGGCTATTGCACCTTCATAGGAGGCAATCTGGTCACATGGAAAAGCAAGAAACAAAAGGTGGTTTCATGTTCAAGTGCTGAAGCAGAGTATAGAGCCATGAGGAAGCTGACAAACGAGTTGGTGTGGATCAAAGGATTACTCAAAGATTTGGGAGTCGAGATCACTTCTCCAATCACAATGCATTGTGACAACCAAGCAGCCATTCACATAGCCTCAAACTCAGTGTTTCATGAGAGGACGAAACACATTGAGGTGGACTGCCATAAGGTGAGGCAAATGGTGATCGAAGAAGTCATATTGCCATGCTACACAAGGAGTGAAGATCAGTTGGCCGACATTTTCACTAAAGCCGCAAGTACCAAGGTGTGTGAGTCCATTTATCCTAAACTTGGACTCACTGACATTACCAAGGCATAATCCTCTTAGCCATGGAGCTTCTACTCTTTCCTTAGTATGTTTTTGTCCCAAAAACAGGGTTTTGCATATTAAGGTTTTAATGAGGGAAGTCTTCATGGTTTTCCAAGCTTGATCATTGCATTGGATCAAGCTTGAGGGGGAGTATTGACCTTAATGAATAAAGAAGACAAAGAAATGAAGAGGATGAGCTTACTTGGGAGAGAAGGCAGTCCGTACATATGTACGGAATGACTTGACACACAAGTCACTCTGAAGTGAAGTACAAGGCAAGTTAAGGTCTAGGAAGGAACCAGGAGTGAGGAGCAAGGTATCCCCACGTGTTATACTGTATGAATACATGGAAACCGTATGAATACAGTATAGGGACGTTGGGGAACTCTTGCCAGATTCAAATTCAAATTCAAACCAAAGCAAATACTGTTTCTTTCACTTATTTACCTTGTCCCCTTGTCTCCTTGTCTGCTGGACCTTCTTGGTCGAAAATAAGCTCTATATGTGTTGTAAAATTGATTCTGAATCAATTAAGGAGAAATAAACCTCCTCTTTACTTGTTTACTCTCTCTCTCTTCTCTCACGGATTTTCTCCATTCTCTCTCTTGTTCTTGCTGTTCTTGAGTGTTCTTCACCATATTCTTAATAAACTTTCACCAAGGTCTTATGAAGAGGCAATGGCACTGGATGGATGGAGAGAGTCAGTTGGAGATGAGATCAATGCCATGATCAAGAATGATACTTGGTATGAAACTGAGCTCCCCAAAGGAAAGAAGGCTGTGACAAGTCGCCTAATCTTCACCATCAAGTACCTAGCCAATGGAAAGCCAGAAAGGAAGAAGACAAGGCTAGTTGAAAGGGGATACACCCAAGTCTATGGAGAAGACTATCTGGATACATTTGCACCAGTAGCCAAACTTCATACCATAAGGGTTGTTCTCTCATTAGCTGTCAACCTGGAATGGGATCTATGGCAAATGGATGTTAAGAATGCATTCCTACAAGGTGAATTAGAGGATGAAGTATATATGCGTCCTCCTCCTGGCTTAGAAGACATGGTGAAACCAGGGAATGTATTGAGACTAAAGAAGGCTATCTATGGACTGAAGCAATCCCCTAGAGCTTGGTACCACAACTTGAGCACAACCTTGAATGGAAGAGGATTCAACAAATCAGAAGCAGACCACACTCTCTTTACTCTCTCAAGTCAGCAAGGAATGGTGGTGATCCTTGTCTATGTGGATGACATAATTATCACAGGAAGTGACAAGGAAGGTATTAACTCAACCAAAGTTTTTCTTAAATCTTCATTTGATATCAAAGATTTGGGTAAGTTAAATACTTCCTAGGGATTGAAATATGTCACTCTAATGAGGGGCTATTTTTATCCCAAAGGAAGTACACACTTGATCTTTTAAATGAGGCAGGAAAGCTTGGAGGAAGAGTAGCCAAAACACCACTTGAAGAGGGATACAAAGTATTGCGTGAGGGGGAGTTTGAAGATGAGGCATTTGAAGATGTCAAACACTATAGGAAAATGGTTGGGAAGCTGATCTATCTAACCATTACAAGACCAGACATCTGCTTTGCTGTGAATCAAGTCAGCCAGCACATGCAAACACCTAAAGTCCATCACTGGAATATGGTGGAAAGGATTCTAAGGTATCTAAGGGAAGCTCCGGGTCAAGGTATATGGATGGGCTGCAACAAGAGCACAGAAATTGTGGGATATTGTGATGCAGACTGGGCTGGTGATAGAGTGGACAGGAAGTCTACAACAGGATATTGCACCTTCATTGGAGGGAATCTGGTTACCTGGAAGAGCAAGAAGCAGAAGATAGTTTCATGTTCAAGTGCTGAGGCAGAGTATAGAGCAATGAGGAAGCTTACCAGTGAGCTCATTTGGATCAGAAACCTGCTCAAAGACTTGGGTATAGAGACTACAACACCAATCACAATGCACTGTGATAATCAAGCAGCTATTCACATAGCATCAAACTCAGTGTTTCATGAGAGGACAAAGCACATTGAGGTGGATTGTCACAAAGTAAGACAAGCAGTAGAGCAACAGATCATCCTACCATGCTACACAAGAAGTGAGGATCAACTAGCTGATATCTTCACAAAAGGAGCAAGTACCAAAGTCTGTGAGTTCATCCATCCAAGGTTAGGACTCATAGATTTGGCCACATCATGATCCCCTTAGGCATGAAGCATCTACTCTTTCCTTTGTGTGTTTTTATCCCACTGGGTTTTGCACACAAAGGTTTTAATGAGGGATGTCTTCATGGGTTCCAAGCTTAACCATATCCTGTGGTTAAGCTTGAGGGGGAGTATTGACATGAAGACATGAATAAAAGATGGAGACAAAGAGAAGAGATGCATTTGGGCGATTTGGAATGGTTTGGTCCGTACAGACTTGGAACACAAGTCATTCCGTACAAGACTTGACTTCCAAGCAAGCAAGTGACCTAACTTGGGTTGGAAGGCAAGGAAGTGGTTTAAACTCGACAAGAAGAGTGTCAGTTGGTCAAGAGAGACGTTGGAGACTTTTGGAAGCAAGTGGGATTCAAAAATAGATCAGATCACATGTTATACTTAGGGGAGGAGGAGCTGTTTAGGTCCTGTCACTTTCAGGCTCCACTATCTCGACCAAGCAGCCTTATTATACTCTTATTCTTCTTGTCTGCATCCTACTTGTTTTGTCTTTAAGTATTGTATCTCTGGAAACTGAATTAAGCAAGGAAAACAATCCTTCTTTACTCTTATTTTCGAATCACTCTCTCTCTCTTCTCTCTCTTGAGTTTCTTCACTCTCTCTCTTGTTCTTCACACTGTTCTTCATTTTCTTACACTATGTACCAGAAACTAGAAGGGTGATGGTCTCAAGGGATGTCAAATTTGTTGAGTCAAAGGGGTATTATGGTGAGAAGAGCTAGGAAAATCTGGAGGATCTTACACACACCCCATCAGACAGAGCAAATAACCTGAGAATCATCCTGGAAAGTCTTGGGATTAACCAGCCTTTGGCAAGGGAAAAGCCAAGAGAACAACCTAATCAATCGGCTGATCCGGTTGAAGATGGTATCCATGTTGATCATGAAGGGGGGAACCAGAAGAAACAATATGTTGAGTTGAGGTATGCTGAGGAGTTAAGAGGTTAAAGAAATATGGATAAGGCGTGGACAGACTGTACAGTGATCAGCATATTCCCTAAAAGATGCTGATGCTCTTCTTGTGGCTCTCCTTGATTGACCGTTTGAAAAAAAGGCTCCTTTCAATTCTGTCCACACATTTGCTCTTCCTTTTGTTTCTGGAAACCCTTGTAGCTCCTCTTTATGTATCCTTGTCGAGTATCAATGAAAGAAAAGTCTTCAGTCTCTCTCTTTCTCTCTTAGGCGAAATGGATCCCTCTACACAATTCTCTTCTTAATCTCTATCTATTCTCTTTGATTCTCTTTGTTTCTGCCTAATCTTGTCTCTATATTCTCTCAATCTCTAAAGATTTCATGGTATCAGAGCCAGGTTACTTATAATCTGGGTCTGTGTTCTTCATTTCAACAGTAAATCTTGGTTTGTGTTCTTCAACAGTAAAGGTTGAAACTTTTTCGAGATTCAAGGAAAGTTTGAAGCTTTCTTTCACTAGATCTAAAGTCTTTCGGGTTGATTCATCTCAAAGTCTCAACCTTTCCTGGATTTGAAACTCTAGTGTTCTTCAGCTTCATAAAGACTCAAGCTTTTCCAGATCTGGGTACTCAAGAACAAGATGGAAGGAAACAAGATGATAACGATACCAGTTACTCTTAAGGGGAGTGGAAACTACCTTCTGTGGTCAAGGCTGGTGAAAACAGCTGTTGGAAGCAAGGGTTTATGGAACCACATCACGGATGGACCTCCAAAACAAGTTGCTGAAAAGGAAAAAGGCGAAGGAGCAACTGAGCTTGCTCTAGCTGATGAGAACAAATGGGTTCAAGAAGACATGACTGTTGTCACCGTGTTGCAAGCTTCCCTTGAGACCTCAATCCTTGAAGCATACAGCTACTGTGAGACAGCAAAAGACCTATGGGATACACTCCAGAAGGTCTATGGCAACACATCTAATCTGAGCCGTGTGTTTGAGGTGAAAAGAGCTATCAACACACTTGTGCAAGAAGAGGTGGAGTTCACCAAACACTTGGGGAAGTTCAGAGCCCTATGGTCTGAACTGGAGATGCTCAGGCCGAGCACAATGGATCAAGACATCATCATGGAAAGGAGAGAGCAAGATCAAGTCTTTGGCTTGCTACTGACCCTGAATCCAGTATACAACGACCTGATCAAGCACATCTTGAGGTCATCTAAACTGCCATCCTTGGAGGAAGTGTGTGCTCAGATCCAGAAGGAAGAGGGTTCGCACGGATTGTTTGGGGGAAGAGGTGATCTTTCTTTAGCAAACAAGGCAGAAGCTACTCAAGCTAACAAGGCAATGTACAAGCCTGAGGAAAGGAGGTATGGTGAGGATAGGAGGTTTGGAGGCAATTGTGATCATTGCAAGAAGCCGGGTCACAAGAGGAGTCAGTGCTGGATCCTTCATCCCCATCTCAAACCAACCAAGTTCATGAAGGAGAGGGAAGGAAGAGCTCACCTTTCCAATGAAGCGAGTGAAGCTGGTCCTTCTGGAAGTGGGTTTACTGCTCGTGAAAGTGAAGGGAAGGCTATGGCATCTCATCACCCTTCAGTCAAGAACATGGATCAAGAGCCCATAAGGAGGTCCGACATTGATGCTCTCATCAAAGCTCTTAAGGAGAATGGTAACACACTCGGAAACACCCTTGGTTATACTCATACTGCTTATAGAATGCCTAAGACTCTTGATCAGATAGTTGCTCTAGGAGAATCACATAGATCATATACTGCGTCTAGTGTGTTAACTAAACCATTAGTTGTTGATTCTGGTGCCTCTCATCACATGATAAGTGACACCAGTCTTATAAAGGATATAGAACCGGCTTATGGTCATGTTATGATTGCAAATGGTGATAAAGTAGCCATAAAAGGAATTGGAACCTTGAAACTATTTGATAAAGAGTCTAGAGCTTTCTATATGCCTGAGTTTACTTCAAATCTCTTATCTGTCAAGAAATGCACTACTGATTTACAATGCAATGTCATCTTTAGTCCTAATGATGTGAAGTTTCAGGATATTGAGAGCAGTAATTTGATTGGGAAAGGAGTAACCAAAGGAGATCTTTATATGCTTGAAGACATTACCTCTATTTCCAATTCGAGTTACTCATGTTGACATGAAGACATCAAGAGATAAAAGACAATACAATCAGAAGAA
>CAJHQP010009836.1:0-20842 GCA_905132765.1 Moricandia arvensis
CAAGCAGCACCTATCCAAGCATGGTATTCTTCACCAAACGAGCTGCCCTTACACCCCACAACAGAATGGAGTTGCTGAAAGGAAGAACCGGCACCTTATGGAAGTTGCTAGGTCCATGATGTTCCAAGCTAATGTGCCAAAGAGGTTTTGGAGTGATGCGGTGTCTACTGCTTATTATCTGATAAATCGAACCCCAACTAATTTTCTTGAAGATCAATCACCCTTTGAGGGGTTGAACAAGCATAGACCAGCCTTAGATCATATCAAGGTCTTTGGTTGTCTCTGTTTTGTTCATAAACCGGGGGAGCTAGGAAACAAGTTGGAGGCCAAGAGCACAAAGGGGATGTTTATTGGTTACTCAGAAAGGGTACAAGTGTTATGATCCAGCAACCAGAAGGGTAGTGGTGTCTAGAGATGTGAAGTTCGTGGAAGAACGAGGGTTCTATGAGGAGAATAACCAAGCAGAACTCAAGGATTTGGCGTCTGACAAGGCAGCCAACTTAAGGATAATTTTGGAGAATCTTGGGATTAACTTATCCCAGTATCCAAGGAGTGGGGGAGGACAACAACAAGAAGGTCCTCCCACGGCTAATGAGCAAGAACCCCCACCTTGATCATGAGGGGGGAAATGAACCAGAGGAGCAGTATGATGAAGGCTCCACACATGATCAAGGTATGGATTAAGGTGATGAAGAAGAAGAGGTCGAGGAGGCTCAACCAGAAGCAACTCAAGAAGTTCAACCTTTGAGAAGGAGTATGAGGGTGAGAAGAGATCCATCCAACTGGATCAACACTCGGGTATACTACAATGCCCAAGCAGTAGCACATCCAAGTCAGGTGGTATGCTCGTTTACCAAGTTCCCAAAAGAGCATTGTGCTTTCATCACAAGTCTGGATGAAAGTCAAGTTCCACAGACCTATGAAGAAGCCATGAAGGATGATAAGTGGAGAGCCTCTGTGGCTGATGAAGCTAATGCTATGATTAAAAACGAGACATGGTATGAAAGTGAGCTTCCTAAAGGGAAGAAAGCAGTGACCAGCATGTGGATATTCACCATCAAGTTCATGACAAATGGGAAGATAGATAGAAGGAACACAAGGCTGGTGGCTAGAGCTTTACTCAAACGTATGGAGAAGACTATCTTGACACCTTTTCTCCAGTGGCTAAACTTCACACCATCCAGATTGTTCTATCAGTGGCAACCAATCTGAGATGGGATCTTTGGCAAATGGATGTCAATAATGCATTTCTTCAAGGAGAACTTGAAGAGGAGGTTTACATGAAGCCACCACCTGGT
The DNA here is from genome assembly GCA_905132765.1 of Moricandia arvensis. Lineage (NCBI taxonomy): Eukaryota > Viridiplantae > Streptophyta > Magnoliopsida > Brassicales > Brassicaceae > Moricandia > Moricandia arvensis. The sequence continues at coordinate 1,299 of CAJHQP010009836.1, forward strand.
CTTGAGAGTCTTGTGAAACCAGGAAATGTGCTGAGGTTGAAGAAGGCTATATATGGCCTAAAGCAATCGTGATGTGATCATGGACCGGATCACTAAGGAGAACAAGGAGAGTCTAGATGAGCCACATGAAGCCACATTGCACCAGCAGCCGGGTGATGATGCTCTAGCCATTCCTGAAGGTCCCATGACTCGTTCCAGAGTCAAGAAGTTTAAAGAGAATGTTGTTGGATTACTCACTTCACATCCACAACAAGAAAGTCTTGGACAAGGTCTGATCCGAGATGTCTTGATCACAATTCAAGCCATCTCTACATCAAGCTGAGTTAGTGTCTAGGCAAGACATGGGGTGCGTGCTCTTTTCCTTGCTTTTGGTTTTGTCCCACGAGGTTTTCCGGAGGAAGGTTTTTAACGAGGCCACAACTTGTCTTCACATCACTTAGGCCCTATCTCGGTCCAAGTCTAAAAGAAGTTTACATTTTTATGTTATTTTAAGCTTATGTTAAAGTTAAACTATAGTTTCCATTTTGCTTATTTCCGAAACCCTAGAGAGCATGTTCTCGGTTTCTCTTTATTTAAAGGGTCCCTAAACCCTATTGTAAGCGATCCATCTTTTAATCAACAAGTTATCTTTCTCTTTGACGGCTCTCTCTCTCTAGAAAGTGTGTCGAGTTCTGGTGTGTAATATCCAGAGACCTAAGGGTGTCTAAATTGGTGTGTCATATCCGATTTGTTCATCTAGGAGTATCAAGAGATCATCCATCCCTCTTGTGTCACCATTCAATCCACACACCTTGAAGAACTTGAGTCTCTGATTCGTTCTTGCAAGGATCTATCCTTTACCATCAACCAAAGAGCATCCTAGGGACGCATCAAGTGGTATCAGAGCAACTTTGGTACATTCATGAGGTTAATGAATCATGTTCTTAGGTCATTCATAGGCATTTCTGTTGTAGTATACTTTGATGACATCTTAGTATATAGAAAGAACTTAGAAGAACATCTAGAACATCTTAGGGCTGTCCTGAATGTTTTAAGGAATGAAAAGCTTTATGCCAACTTGAAGAAGTGCACCTTTTGCACGGATAACTTGGTTTTCCTAGGTTTTGTTGTAAGTGCAGATGGAGTTAAGGTTGATGAGGAGAAGATCAAAGCCATCAAAGACTGGCCGAGTCCAACCACAGTAGGAGAAGTGAGGAGTTTCCATGGGCTTGCTGGGTTCTATAGGCGATTTGTGAGGGACTTTAGCACCATCGCAGCTCCCTTGACTGAAGTGATAAAGAAGGATGTCGGATTCAAGTGGGGAGAAGCACAAGAGAAGGCTTTCCAGAGCCTAAAAGAGAAGCTTACTCAATCACCTCTTCTTATGCTTCCTGACTTTACTAAAACGTTTGAAATAGAATGTGATGCCTCAAGAATTGGAATTGCTGCTGTATTGATGCAGGATAGGAAACCTATAGCCTACTTCAGTGAGAAGCTTGGAGGAGCCACTCTCAACTATGCAACCTATGACAAAGAACTCTATGCCTTGGTGAGGGCATTACAAACGTGGCAACATTACTTGTGGCCCAAGGAGTTTGTCATACACACTGATCATGAGTCCCTAAAGTATCTAAAAGGGCAGAGTAAGCTTAGCAAGAGGCACGCAAGGTGGGTTGAATTCATTGAGACCTTCCCATACGTGATCAAGTATAAACAAGGTAAGGAGAACATAGTTGCTGATGCACTATCTCGGAGGTATGTTCTCTTGACCACCCTAGATGCTAAGTTACTTGGTTTTGAGCAGATAAAAGATATGTATGTTACTGACCATGATTTCAAGGAAGCCTATGCTTCTTGAGAGAAGTTTGCTGCAGGGCATTACTTTAGGCTAGAAGGCTACTTGTTTTATGATAATATATTGTGTGTGCCTAACGGCTCTTTGAGAGATCTTTTTGTCAGGGTATCCCATGGGGGCAGTCTAATGGGACACTTTGGGATTGCCAAGACCTTAAAATTTTTGCAAGATCACTTCTATTGGCCGCATATGAAGAGAGATGTGGAGAGAATCTGTGGGAGGTGTGCTACTTGCAAGCATGCCAAGTCCCAAGTCCAATCCCCGGGTTTGTATACTCCTTTACCCATTCCACACCATCCCTGGAATGACATTTCCATGGACTTTGTTGTTGGATTGCCTAGGACTAGAACCGGAAAGGACTCAATCTTTGTTGTTGTTGATAGGTTCTCTAAGATGGCACATTTCATAGCATGTCATAAGACTGATGATGCATTGCATGTTGCTAACCTGTTCTTTAAAGAAGTTGTTCGTTTGCATGGCATGCCAAGAACTATAGTTTCTGATAGGGATACTAAGTTTCTTAGTTACTTCTGGAAGACACTTTGGTCTAAGCTAGGCACTAAACTGTTGTTTTCTACTACTTGTCATCCGCAAACTGATGGACAAACTGAAGTGGTTAATAGAACCTTAGGAACACTCCTGCGTGCATTCATTAAAAAGAACTTAAGGACATGGGAAGAATACTTACCACACTGTGAATTTGCATACAATCATGCTATGCATTCTGCTTCTAAGTATTCACCTTTTTGAGATTGTTTATGGGTTCAATCCCACCTCTCCTTTGGATCTAATGCCTTTACCTGAGTGTGAAAGGATCAGTCTAGACGGCAAGAAGAAAGCAGAGATGGTCCAACGGATCCATGAGAAGGCTAGACAAAACATTGAGCAGAAAATCAAGCTTTATGAGAAGCAAGCCAACAAGGGGAGACGTGTGAGAACCTTTGAAGTTGGTGACCAAGTTTGGTTGCACCTGAGGAAGGATAGGTTCCCCAACGAGAGGAAGTCCAAGCTGATGCCAAGGGTTGATGGACCTTTCAAGATCATCCACAAGATCAATGACAATGCCTACAAACTTGATCTCCAGGATGAACCTGATTTGAGGACAAATCCTTTTCAAGAGGGAGGGGATGATGTGATCATGGACCGGATCACTAAGGAGAACAAGGAGAGTCTAGATGAGCCACATGAAGCCACATTGCACCAGCAGCCGGGTGATGATGCTCTAGCCATTCCTGAAGGTCCCATGACTCGTTCCAGAGTCAAGAAGTTTAAAGAGAATGTTGTTGGATTACTCACTTCACATCCACAACAAGAAAGTCTTGGACAAGGTCTGATCCGAGATGTCTTGATCACAATTCAAGCCATCTCTACATCAAGCTGAGTTAGTGTCTAGGCAAGACATGGGGTGCGTGCTCTTTTCCTTGCTTTTGGTTTTGTCCCACGAGGTTTTCAGGAGGAAGGTTTTTAACGAGGCCACAACTTGTCTTCACATCACTTAGGCCCTATCTCGGTCCAAGTCTAAAAGAAGTTAACATTTTCATGTTATTTTAAGCTTATGTTAAAGTTAAACTATAGTTTCCATTTTGCTTATTTCCGAAACCCTAGAGAGCATGTTCTCGGTTTCTCTTTATTTATAGGGTCCCTAAACCCTATTGTAAGCGATCCATCTTTTAATCAACAAGTTATCTTTCTCTTTGACGGCTCTCTCTCTCTAGAAAGTGTGTCGAGTTCTGGTGTGTAATATCCAGAGACCTAAGGGTGTCTAAATTGGTGTGTCATATCCGATTTGTTCATCTAGGAGTATCAAGAGATCATCCATCCCTCTTGTGTCACCATTCAATCCACACACCTTGAAGAACTTGAGTCTCTGATTCGTTCTTGCAAGGATCTATCCTTTCCCATCAACCAAAGAGCATCCTAGGGACGCATCAAATCACCTAGAGCTTGGTACAACAAGCTTAGCACCACTCTGAATGGGAGAGGCTTTAGGAAGTCTGAATTGGATCACACCCTCTTCACTCTCACCACAACCTCAGGTATTATTGTCCTCCTTGTTTATGTTGATGATATCCTCATAACAGGAAGTGACAAAGAAGGTATACAAGACACTAAAGACTATCTAAAATCTGTGTTTGAAATCAAAGACTTAGGGGAGATGAAATACTTCCTTGGAATTGAGATATGTAGATCCAAGGACGGCTTGTTCATGTCCCAGAGGAAATACACTCTTGATCTTTTGAAAGATGCAGGTAAAATTGGTGGGAAGACAGCTAGAATGCCATTGGAGGATGGGTACAAAGTACCACGAGAGGGGGAGATTGAGAACAGCCAATACCTTGAAGACCCTAAACTTTATAGGAGATTGGTTGGTAAGTTAATTTACTTAACCATTACCCGTCCTGATCCTTATCCAAAAGGTTATCCACTCACCAAAGGAAGGGGCATGAACCTAGACAGATCTCTGGATAGGTTCAGTGACCTTGCTGGCTCATTCTCAGCCAAGCTTCCCTTAGGCGAGCTCCTCTGGTTCCAGTCTGTCCCAAAACGTGTGGAGAGCTCTGTCCACACAATTCAAACCGAGGAGCCTCTTCCCTTTGACTCCACATGCTTTGTTGATTATTTTGTAAACCCTAATGTATCCATCTCTCTCTATAATGTCTCTTTGGTCGAAATGTAATCATTAAGGGAGTAAGGGGGAAAACCCCTCTCCACTTCCAGAAATAAAAGCTTGTAGTTCATGGATCGAATCCTTCTTAAGTCTCTCTCTTTCTTAGTCTCTTTAATCTCTCTAAGTCTCTCATACTCTCTGATTCTGATTCAAGTTCATACAAGTAAACCAGAACCCTTTCTCTTCATCATCTCGTGTTCATCATTGCCTTAAAGGCTTGTTCATCACACACAAACCCAGATCCACATACTCTGGTGAAAATCCAACATGGTATCAGAGCCAGGTTCATCAGAACTTGGTGTCTAGCTTCCGCAAAGACCAAAGCTTTCTCTCATGCCATCAAAACCCAGAAAGAAGCTTCCATTCCATCTTGTTCAACCTCTACAAGATGGTGTTCATCCGGAAAGCCCAAAAGCTGTTCTTGAAGTCTCATACTCTCTCATACCGTCCAGAAGAAAGGAGAGCCTCAGATCCAGGAGTTATGGGGTGGATTAGCTACCCTCTTCATCAAATCAAGTCTAGGCGATTTCTTATTCAAAAACCAGGAAGAAAGGTGAAAGCTTTCACCTTGTTACTGGTGGGGGCGACCAAAGTATGAAGAAAGTTGGGGACTTTAGGCATGGAGAGTCCAAGGGAAGGTCCATGGAGGAAGGAGGTGTTGGAGGCGCAACCAATAGCCCCTGATCTTGCCATGAATCAAAGGTGTTCAAGGAACTAACACTAGTTCCTTGTTTGTAAGAACCTACTGTCCCTTGTTATAAAGCTAGATCCTTTATGAACTGAATGTGTTGTGTGATGTGTTTGAGACCTGAGGATGTGTTAAGATTGCTAAATATGATTGTTTAGAATCTATCCCAGGATGTTTAGATAACTCGTTTTGAATGGTTGAGTGTTTAAAGTGCTTACTCCAGTTCTAAATGTTGCTTGACATGATATTAGATAGCATGTTCTGAATATGCTTGCATACATGAATAGAAACTGATTAAAGTAAAGCTCTTGGGTCTGGTATTTGGAAATGGCATTGATGCTTAGTCTCCGTTCTTATGAATGTCTTGCTAGGATGATAGATAGTGGTATCTAATTCGTTTTGTATTCATGAAGTAAATGGGTTAAGGGTGTTGCATACTCTTTTCATTGGGTCTGCCTTAAGGTTGAGACACCTAGACTGATGTCTAAGGGTCGTTTAAAGCAGGGAATGGTTGCCTAAGTGCTTTGTGATAGCATTTAGAGAGTGGTAAGCTTGCATTAGATGGATCTCAATGATAATGAGATGCTGTCTAAGTGCAAAGCTTGTGACATTGGTGTTCAAACTTGATGATTAGTCAAGGTTTAATCCCAATGCAAAGGTGTCTTATCTCGTTTGGAGTTTGAGTGTCTTTTCAGGTTCACATGGAGTGTCTCTTGTTCAACACCAATCCGGAACAAGAGGAAGGCTTGATCCATTGTGTGGAGCAATGGGAATGTTCTTGGTGTAGTAGCTGGTTATATGAAGCGCAGACCATGAAGGTTGATGAGCTCCTGGTTCAAGGCACACAAGAAGAAGAGAAGGTCATCACTGAAGCTTGAGGAGGCCGGTGACCTGAGGGTACTTGAAGCTGAAGACATGAAGGTGGCAAGGAGATTGTGGTGGCAGATTAAGGCAAATGGAGTCAAGAGGACTTTATGGTGCTTTCTATCATCCAGAGCTCACTTGATGGTCCCATAATGGAGGCCTACTCATACTGTGAAACCGCAAAGGAGTTGTGGGATACCCTTCAGAAGGTATATGGAAACATATCCAACCTCAGTAGGGTCTTTGAAGTGAAGAAGGCTATCAACTGCCTGAACCAGGAAGATATGGACTTTAACCAACACTTTGGTAAGTTAAGAGCTCTCTGGGCAGAGCTGGAAATGTTGAGGCCAAGTACCACTGATCCAACCATCCTGAATGAGAGGCGTGAGCAAGACAAGGTGTTTGGTCTACTCCTCACTCTCAATCCAGGCTACAATGACCTCATCAAACATATGCTGAGGGAAGAAAAGTTACCTACCCTTGAGGAGGTATGTGCTCAAATCCAGAAGGAGAAAGGCTCAGTGGGACTCTTTGGTGGAAAAGGCAACCTGAACATGGCTCACAAAGCTGAAGCTTCAGTCAATAAGGCCTACTTCAAGCCCGAGAACCGGCGAGTCACTTGTGAGCATTGCAAAAGGAATGGTCCTATGAAGAACCAGTGCTGGATTCTTCATACTCACCTCCGACGTCCATTACGGTTCAACCAGGCTAGGGCACATGAAGTTGTCCATCAGAATGCCCAGCCTTCAGTTCAACAAGTGCATCAACAAAACAGAGGGGGAGCCATGAACTCTACTGCTCACATTGCTGGAACATCTCCTCAACTCCACCAGGAGGACTCTCTAATCCGCAAGTCAGACATTGAGGCTCTCATAAAAGCCCTCAATGCAAACTCTGGTAACATTAGTAGTAATGTTCATAATGCTTTAAATTCCATTCAGTGCAACTCTCAAACTGCTAGGCCTTTAATCATAGATTCAGGAGCCTCTCACCATATAATAAGAGATGCTAAATTAATTAGTAATGTTAAACCGGCATAGATTCAGGAGCCTCTCAAGCAGACTTGGATCACAAGCAATCATGTTGGAATTCATGAGTGTTTGTCTCATGTAAGGAGTGATTCATTCAACTAGTGACTGAATCCCCTTCAACAAGCAACAGGAACTCACCATACAAAGGAAGAGACAACCAACTTGTGGTTGAATTCTCATATACAGCTTACTATATAACCAAGAATCCTAGACAGTAAACTGGTTATATGAAGCAGAAACTATCTAGTATGAATCTAATCCTTGAGAAGTAACACAACACTTAGAGTTTGTGTACTTAAATGAATGGGATTTAGAATCAGTAAGCTAGAGTTTAGACAATAGATAAAGAAGAGTTTAGAGTGAGTTTGACAAGTATTAGGCTGCCTTAAGAGAGAAAGAGCTAAGGCAGCCTCTAAACCATAATGCTTAACTCCCTACATTGTGGATATTGTTTAGACACAAGCAAGAGAGAGAGAGCCACGAGCTTAGATAGAGAGAGACTTGTCTATTGATTCTGGTAAGTGTTACAAGAGAGGGTGAAGGTCTTTAAATAGACAATCACTTACAATAAACAATTACTAAAACAAGGAAATACAAACAAATAATTCTGTAGGGATGAGAAGAGGCCAAAGGGGATACAGCCAAGGGGAGGCACGTCCAGAGGAGGAGAAAGGGACAGGAAAGAGATAGTGACCAGGTCTGATGAGTGAAAGTGACAGGCCAGCAACAGCTCCCCCTTAAGCTTAACATGTGACTTTCTTCCATATTTGAATTTGAATCTGGTCAAACCCTCTACCAACGGTTTCCTTAGCTTCTGGAGACCCTCAGCTCATGTTCCCATCAGTACCTTGCCTCCCAAGGCAAGTTAGGTCATAGTAGATTGCTTGTGATCCAAGTCTGTACAAACAGAACCAGATTGGCTTCTCTTGATGAACTTATCCTTGGATCATCAACCATCTTCTTCTTCTGGTCATCCCTTTATTTATTTCAATATGGTCTGGTTAGTCCATCATAGTGGACTGGTATGCATTTAGAAGTTGGTCTAAGCTACTGGTCCCTATGGTTTTGATGAAACCAGTAACCATTAGCTTCTGGTCATTCCTTTCTTTATTTTAACACTTTAAATTCCATTCAGTGCAACTCTCAAACTGCTAGGCCTTTAATCATAGATTTGTTGAAATAAGTGAGTACATGAAGACATTAATACCAAGAAGAGATCAAGAGAAGAGAGGAAGAAGACTTGAAGAAGACTCAGGCAGTTTGAAATTCAAAACTAGATCTGCTGGAAAACAGCTGTCATGCACTTATGTTTCTCTCTCTCTCTCTCTCTTCTATCTGTCTTTAAAACTCTTGTAAAGCCACGAAAATGATAATAAGAAGCTGAGTATTCTCTCCATTCTCTTCTCTCTATTCTCTTTATTCTCCCTATTCTCTGTTTTTTTTCTCTAAAGAGTTCATGGTATCAGAGCCAGGTTACTGATAATCTGGGTGTGTGTTCTTCATTTAACAGTAAAGGTTGAAACTTTCTAGAGATTCAAGGAAAGTTTGAAGTTTGAAGCTTTCTTTCACTAGATCTAAAGTCTTTTCTGGTTGATTCATCTCAAAGTCTCAACCTTTCCTGGATTTGAAACTCGAGTGGTCTTCAGCTTCATAAAGACTCAAGCTTTTCCAGATCTGTTTTTTTTCTTTTTCGAAAAATCTGGGTTCTTTCTTGAGTGTTCTTGGTGTTCTTGAGAGTTCTTGGTGTTCTTGAGTTCTTTTGGCGTTCTGGGTTTGGTCAAGTCTTTCTGATGAAGACAACCAGTCTCAACAGTGAAAGAAAGCAAAGATCTAGTTTTTCAGTGAAGACTGAAGAGGGAAATGGTGGAATCTGGTCCAGATGGGCAAAGGCAGCTTTGGGAAGCTGTATGCTGTGGAGAAGTCATGTAAAGGAGAAACCTTTAAGAGAAATGGCTACAGAAGAAGGTCAGGCGTGGAGTCTGAAGTATGAAGAAAGAGCTGTTCAAGAAATCAGTACAAGGGGTGAGATTGTAACAGCTTATGGGAGTAGATCCAATCTGAGAAAAAGAAAGGAAGAACTCCAGAAGATTGTTCAGCATACACATGAGATGTGTAAGAAGAACAAGAAACAAACTTTGATTTGGAATGGTGCAAGATGCAAGAAGGGAAGGCTGAGGAGACTTTCCATGACTTGGATCAGAAGGAAAAATACTCAAAGGAAGAGTAGAAAGGCTGGTCAGTTAAAAGGAGATATGGAGGTCAAAATGGCCAAGAAAGCTGTGCAACAGATGATTAGAGGAGAGTGCTCTTACTCTGCCTACATGGGTAGCTCAGTGGAGAAGAAAGTGGATATGAGACATCAGGAGACAACAGGAGCTGATGGTTTCGTTACCAGGAAGGAATGGGAAGGATACATAAAGGAAATCCAAGCCTTGGTCACTGCCAAGAAGCGCAGCAGACAGTCCAATGCTAATGAAGAGATCACTAAGCCTATCATCATTGACTCTGGAGCAACGCATCACATGATCAGTGATAGGAGCTTGATGAGTGACATTAAAGCCACTACAGGAAGTGTTAAGATAGCCAATGGTGATCAGATTCCAATAGAGGGGATAGGAAACTTGAAACTGTTTGAGAAGGATTCAGCTGCTTTCTACCTGCCTAGGTTTACATCCAATTTGATATCTGTGAAGAGGGCAACAGTGGACCTTAATTGTCAAGTTGTCTTCAGGCCAAATGAGGTGGAGTTTCAAGACCTGGAGTCTGGACAAGTTATTGGTAGAGGAGATGTCAAAAATGAGCTCTACCACCTTCACACAACTAAGCTCTCTAAACCCTTTAACTCTGTTTGTTTAAGTAGTGCTACTGATAGGATTGAAAGCATTACTTGGCATGCTAGGTTGGGTCATCCTCATACTCGAGCAATAGAACTGATTCTTCCTGCTTTATCATTCAATCATTTAGAGTGTGAGGCTTGCATATTAGGGAAGCACTGTAGGACTGTTTTCCCAGCATCTGAAACTATATATGGGAACTGCTTTGATCTAGTTCACTCTGACGTGTGGACATCCCCATGTGTGTCTAGGGACAATCAGAAGTATTTTGTGACATTCATTGATGAAAAGTCTAAATACACTTGGATCACTTTGCTTCCATCTAAGGATAGAGTTCTGGATGCCTTTATAAACTTCCAAGCATATGTTACTAACCATTACAATGCTACTGTGAAGGTACTAAGGTCTGATAATTGAGGTGAATACACCAGTCATGCCTTCAAGAATCACATGGATAAGCATGGAATAGTGCATCAGACCAGCTGTCCCTACACGCCACAGCAGAATGGGGTTGCTGAAAAGAAGAATAGACACTTGATGGAGGTTGCTAGATCCATGATGTACCACACCAATGTCCCTAGGCGTTTCTGGAGTGATGCTGTTCAGACTGCTTGCTATCTCATCAATAGGATCCCAACCAAGGTACTGAAGAATCTGTCTCCATATGAATTGTTGAACAAGACCAAGCCTTACATAGATCATCTGAGAGTCTTTGGGAGTCTATGCTATGTCTTGGTTCCTGGAGAACAGAGAAACAAGCTGGATGCAAAGAGCACTAGAGCTATGTTCATTGGGTACTCAGTAACCCAAAAAGGATATAAGTGCTATGATCCAGTAACAAGGAGAGTATTGGTATCCAGGGATGTGAAGTTCATGGAAACAAAGGGGTATTATGAGGAGAAGAACTGGAAGGACCTAGTGGATATGTCTAATGAACCAGAGAATAAGGCAGTGAATCTGAGGAACCTATTGGAGAAGCTTGGGATAGACATGTCCCAGAATCAGGAGATAAGAAGGAACACTCCTTCTGATCAGGTTAGAGAAGCTGAAAGAATAATCCCTCTTGATCATGAGAGGGGGAGTGAATCTGAATCAAGTGTGTAAGAGCAGCACCAAGAGGATTCAGCACATCATGATCAAGATGTGGCTCAGTCAAGTGAAGATGAGCAGGAAGAATATCATGACCCAGAGGAGGTTAATGATACAGAAGCAGAGGATCAGACTCAAGTTCAGCCATTGCGGAGGAGTGAAAGGTTGAAGAATAGGATGCCAGAAACAGAAACTCAAGAAGAAACTCAAGAAGAGGTTCAGCCTCTGCGAAGAAGCACTAGGGAGAGAAAGGATCCTTCCAACTGGGTAAACACGAGAGTGTACTACAATGCCCAGGCTGTGAAGCATCCTTCTCAAGCTGTGTGTTCCTTTGCAGAGTATCCAGAAGAACACATGGTGTTTATGTGTAATCTGGATGAAAGTGACATTCCAAGATCCTATGAGGAAGCTATGAAGGACAAGGAATGGAGAGAGTCAGTGGGCAGTGAAAGGGATGCAATGATCAAGAATGACACTTGGTATGAGAGTGAACTACCGGAAGGGAAGAAGGCTGTGACTAGTAGATGGATCTTCACAATCAAGTATCTGGCAAATGGAAAGGTTGATAGGAAGAAGACCAGATTGGTAGCAAGAGGGTTTACACAAACCTATGGAGAAGATTACATTGACACATTTGCTCCTGTTGCCAAGCTACATACAGTTCGAATCATCCTATCAGTTGCAACCAATTTGGAGTGGGATTTGTGGCAGATGGATGTGAAGAATGCTTTCTTGCAAGGAGAGCTTGAGATGAAGTATATATGCATCCTCCTCCTGGTTTTGAGTATCTAGTAAAGCCAGGAAATGTTTTGAGATTGAAGAAGGCTATATATGGGCTGAACCAATCACCAAGGGCATGGTATAGGAAGCTAAGTACTACTCTGAATGGAAGTAGGCTTCAGGAAGTCTGAATTAGACCATACTCTCTTCACCTTAACAGGACCTTCAGGGATCATTGTTATTCTGGTGTACGTGGATGATCTGATCATCACAGGGAATGATAAGGCAGGGATTCAAGCCACTAAAGACTTTCTCAAGTCTGTGTTTGATATCAAGGACTTGGGGGAGATGAAGTACTTCTTGGGTATTGAGATATGCAGATCTAAGGAGGGTCTGTTCATGAATCAGAGGAAGTATACTCTAGATATGTTAAAGGGAGCTGGCGTGCTTGGAGGAAAGACAGCCAAGACACCTCTTGAAGAGGGGTACAAGGTTTTACTTGAGGGGGAGATTGAAGAAAAACAACTGTTTGAGGATGCTAAACTTTACAGGAAGATGGTTGGAAAACTGATATACTTGACTATCACAAGACCAGATATATGCTTTGCAGTGAATCAAGTAAGTCAGCATATGGAGGCTCCAAAGGTCCATCACTGGAAAATGGTTGATAGGATACTGAGGTACTTGAGTGGAACTCCTGGACAAGGAGTTTGGATGGGATGTAATGGCAGTACAGAAGTAGTTGGGTATTGTGATGCTGATTGGGCAGGAGATAGAGTGGATAGGAAATCAACTACTGGGTATTGTACATTCGTTGGAGGAAACCTGGTTACTTGGAAGAGTAAGAAGCAAAAGGTTATCTCCTGCTCAAGTGCTGAGGCGGAGTATAGAGCTATGTTGAAGCTGACAAATGAGCTGGTATGGATCAAAGGTATTCTTAAGCATCTGGAGATTGAACACACCTCTCCTATGACAATACATTGTGATAATCAAGCAGCAATTCATATTGCATCTAACTCAGTCTTCCATGAGAGAACTAAGCACATAGAAGTTGATTGTCATAAGGTGAGGCAGATGATTGTCTCAGGAGTGACATTGCCATGCTATACAAGGAGCGAGGATCAACTTGCGGATGTGTTCACCAAGGCTGCGAGATTAAAGACAATGGAGTCCATCCTTTCAAGGTTGGGACTCATTGATCTTACTCCAAACAACTGATCCCCTCGTCATGAGGTCTTTACTCTTTTCCTTATCAAGGTTTTATCCCTAAAGAAGGTTTTCTTTGGTAAGGTTTTAATGAGGAAGATCTCATGGCATTCCAAGCTTGACTTGTTCCACATGGTCAAGCTTGAGGGGAGTGTTGAAATAAGTGAGTACATGAAGACATTAATACCAAGAAAAGATCAAGAGAAGAGAGGAAGAAGACTTGAAGAAGACTCAGGCAGTTTGAAATTTCAAAACTAGATCTGCTGGGAAAACAGCTGTCATGCACTTATGTTTCTCTCTCTCTCTCTCTCTTCTATCTGTCTTTAAAACTCTTGCTAAGCCACGAAAATGAGGATAAGAGAGCTGAGTATTCTCTCATTCTCTCTATTCTCTATCTCATTCTCTCCTATCTCTGCTTTTTTTTCTCTAAACGATTTCAGAGCTGCAAGAACAGCAAGAACATGAAGCACACTGATGAAAGAGAGAGAGGAGAGTATTTTCGTGCAGAGAGAGAGAGAGAGAGAGTAAACAATGCTAATAGAGCGTTATTCTCCTAATAACATTTCTTCTGCTCTACAACATATTAAAGACAGAGAGGAAGAGAGAGGAAAACCAAACAACACACTGGTCCAAAGCTGTATTCTGACCCCAACAGCTCTTTTTAGCAGCAGATCTCGATTTGAATCAAACTTAAAACCATAGTAGCTGCGTTAAATCAACCCCAATGGTCTCTCAAGCCTCCTGAGTTAAGTTAGGCGACCTTGAGATCCTGTTCCTTGCCTTACAATCCAAGTTTGTCTTCCAAGTCAAGTTAGGTCATCCTCTTGAATGCCTTGAGTCCCAAGGTCTGTACGAATGCCTGTTCCACAAGCATCCGCAGTTCTTTCTCTTCTTTGTCTTCATTCTAGATCATTGAACTTCCTCTCTGTCTAGCGTTCTTGTTATCTCAATACTCCCCCTCAAGCTTGCACCATAGGGACTGGTCAAGCTGTATGGAAGCATGAAGAACCTCCCTTCATAAAACCTGTAATGTGTAAAAACCAGTGGAGAAAAACAGATCAAGGAAAGAGTAGAATGGTCTCCATAGCAGGAGTGTGTAATGAGAGTCGAGCCCGTACTATGAGGGCCCAATGTTTGAATGGATGTAACTCACAGACCTTGGTGCTAGCTGCCTGTGGTGAAGATGTCTGCCAAATCTGATCATCACTTCTCGTGTTAACATGGCAAGAGTGATTGTTGCTCCACAGCTTGCAACCTGCACACTCCTATGACAATCTACCTCAATGTTTTAGTCCTTCATGAACACCACTATTGGGATGCGATGTGAGATTGCTGCTGCCTGTTGTCACAGTGCATGGATTGAGTTGTATTAGCTCTTATACCCAAGTCCCTTAGAGTATTTCTGATCCAGCATCAGCTCACTGTTAGCTTCCTCATTGCCCTATATTCTGCTCAACCACTGGAACATGACGCAGATCTTCTGCTTCTGCTCTTGCCACGTTAACCAAGTTACCTCCAATGAAGGTGCAATATATCCAGTGTTGATTTCCTATCAGTTATGTCCTCTGCCCAATCACAGCATCACAGTAACCTACCAATCTCTGTGCTTCCACTTGCAAGACAGTCCAAACTCCTTGACCAGGCCGCCTCCCTCAGAGTATCTCATGATCCTTTCACCATATTCCAATGTAGGACCTAGGCGCCTGTATGTGACTGGCCTAACCTGCGTATCACAGCAAAGCATTATGGCTCTGGGCCTGGGTATGCGTAAGTAGTATGAGCATTCCCAACCATTCTTATTATTACTGCTTCACATCACCATACTGCTTGTCTTCAAACTCCCCATCCTCTCTAAGTACTTGTGTGATGCGTCCCTAGGATGCTCTTGTGTTGCATGAGGGATGCGATAAAGACTTGCAAGAACGAATCAGAGACTCAAGTTCTTTCAAGGCGTGATGGGATTGAATGTGGTACACAAGAAGGATGGATGATCTCTTGATACTCCTAGGCTGAACAAACAGGATATGCACACACCAATTATAGACACCCTTAGCGTCTCTGATATTACACACCAGACTCGACACACTTTCTAGCAGAGAGAGCCAGTCCAGTAGAGAAAGGAATAACTCGCTTTGATAAAAAGTTGGATGAGTTACAATAGGTTTAGAACCGTTAAATAAAAAGAGAAACCGAGAACAAGCCTCTCTAGCGTTGCGAAATAAGCAAAATAGGAAACTAGGGTTTAACTTTAACATATGCTTAAAAAATAACATAAAAGTGTAAACCTTCTTTCTAGACTTCGACCGCAGATAGGGCCTAAGTGATGTGAAGACAAGTGTGGCCTGTTAAAAACCTGTCCCTCGCGAAAACCTCGTGCGACAAAACCAAAAGCAAGAAAGAGAGCACGCACCCCAGGTACTTGCCTAGACACTAACTCAGCTTGCATGTAGAGATGGCTTGAATTCGTGATCAAGCTACACCTCGGATCAGACCTTGTCCAAGACTTTTCTTGTTGTGAATGTGAAGTGAGTATCCAACAACATCTCTTTAAGCTTCTTGACTCTGGAACGAGTCATGGACCTTCGAAGAATGGCCTAGAGCATCATCACCAGGCTGCTGGTGCAATGTGGCTTCATGTGGCTCATCTAGACTCTCCTTCTTCTCCTTAGTGATCCGTCCATGATCACATCATCCCCTCCCTCTTGAAAGGATTTGTCCTCAAAATCAGGTTCATCTACAGCAAAAGGAGCCAAGTCCCAGTGACATTGAAGCTATTTGATACATCCGTACTTACCTTGGAGATCAAGTTTGTAGCATTGTCATTGATCTTGTGTATGATCTCGAAAAGGTCCATCAACCCTTGGCATCAGTTTTGACTTCCTCTCGTTGGGGAACCTATCTTTCCTCAGATGCAACCAAACTTGTCACCAACTTCAAAGGTCCTCACACGTCTCCCCCTTGTTGGCTTGCTTCTCATAAAGCTTGGTTTTCTGCCTCAATGTTTTGTCTAGCCTTCTCATGGATCCGTTGGCACCATCTCTGCTTTCTTCTTGCCATATAGACTGATCCTTTCACACTCAGGTAAAGCCATTAGATCCAAAGGGGAGGTGGGATTGAAACCCATAAACAATCTCAAAGTGAATACTTAGAAGCAGAATGCATAGCATGATTGTATGCAAATTCACACTGTGGTAAGTATTCTCCCATGTCCTTAAGTTCTTTTTTAATGAATGCACGCATGAGTGTTCCTAAGTTCTATTTAACCACTTCAGTTTGTCCATCAGTTTCCGGGTGAGAAAGTAGAAGAAAACACAGTTAGTGCCTAGCTTCAGACCAAAGTGTCTTCCAGAAGTAACTAAGAGAAACATAGTATCCCTATCAGAAAACTATAGTTCTAGGCATGCCATGCAAACGAACAACTTCTTAAAGAACAAGTAGCAACATGTAATGCATCCATCAGTCTACTATGACATGCTATGAAAGTGTGCCATCTTAGAGAACCTATCAACAACAACAAAGATTGAGTCCTTTCCGGTTCTAGTCCTAGGTATCCAACAACAAAGTCCATGGAAATGTCATTCCAGGGATGGTGTGGAATGGGTAAAGGAGTATACAAACCCTGGGGATTGGACTTGGGACTTGGCATGCTTGCAAGTAGCACACCTCTCACAGATTCTCTCCACATCTCTCTTTCATATGCGGCCAATAGAAGTGATCCTGCAAAACTTTTAAGGTCTTGGCAACCCCAAAGTGTCCCATTAGACTGACCCCATGGATTCTCTGACAAAGAGATCTCTCAAAGAGCAGTTAGGCACACACAACCTATATATCATAAACAAGTAGCCTTCTAGCCTGAGAGTAATGCCCTGCCAGCAAACTTCTCACAAGAAGCATAGCTTCCTTGAAATCATGGTCAGTAACAGACATATCTTTTATCTGCTCAAAACCAAGTAACTTAGCATCTAGAGTGGTCAAGAGAACATACCCTCCGAGATAGTGCATCAGCAACTATGTTCTCCTTACCTTGTTTATACTTGATCACGTATGGGAAGGTCTCAATGATCAACCCACCTTGCGTGTCTCTTGCTAAGCTTACTCTGCCCTTTTAGATACTTTAGGGACTCATGATCAGTGTGTATGACAAACTCCTTGGGCCACAAGTAATGTTGCCACGTTGTAATGCCCTCACCAAGGCATAGAGTTCTTTGTCATAGGTTGCATAGTTGAGAGTGGCTCCTCCAAGCTTCTCACTGAAGTAGGCTATAGGTTTCCTATCCTGCATCATACAGCACAATTTCCAATTCCTGAGGCATCACATTCTATTTCAAACGTTTTAGTACAGTCAGGAAGCTTAAGAAGAGGTGATTGAGTAAGCTTCTCTTTTAGGTTCTGGAAAGCCTCTCTTGTGCTTCTCCCCACTTGAATCCGACATCCTTCTTTTATCACTTCAGTCAAGGGAGCTGCAATGGTTGCTAAAGTCTCTCACAAATCGCC
The DNA here is from genome assembly GCA_905132765.1 of Moricandia arvensis. NCBI lineage: Eukaryota > Viridiplantae > Streptophyta > Magnoliopsida > Brassicales > Brassicaceae > Moricandia > Moricandia arvensis. Next base: position 18,727 of record CAJHQP010009836.1, read on the forward strand.
TATAGAATCCAGCAAGCCCATGGAAACTCCTCACTTCTCCTACTGTGTTGGACTCGGCCAGTCTTTTGATGGCTTTGATCTTCTCCTCATCGACCTTAACTCCATCTGCACTTACAACAAACACCTAGAAAAACAAGTATCCGCTGCAAAATGTGCACTTCTTCAAGTTTGGCATAAGCTTTCCTCTAATTCCACCTTAAACATTCAGAGACAGCCTAAGTTTATGTTCTAGATGTTCTCTAAACATGAAGTAATCTTGACTCATAAAAAAGGTTTCACTTAGATGTCAGCAAATCATTGCTTCTATACCTTAATTTTCTTTAACTAGAGAATGTTATCTACTATGTAAAAATAAGGTATAAACTAGAATAGCATGAAAGGATGAGGATATGACCTCTATAGACATGATTTTACATTAGTTAAACTCCTCTATGAAGTGAAGTACTCTAGGTAGCATATTTGGTTAATCTCACACTAGGCATAAATATTTATGCAAATTTAATAACTCACTAAACGATATACAAATCCTATGTTTTTAGATATCTTTTTGTGAGAATATAGCTTGTTATCTTACCTATTCATCTCCTTCTATTCATCCTAATACTGAGTATGATATACACTTTTCACATTCTATCTTAGAATTTAGTATCGCAAGAGACATCGCATATTCATTCAAGGCATATCATCATAGTCTAGTCGGGATAGGATGGCGAATAAACTATTTTCACTGTGATGTTGTTTGATTGATCTACAACTTCAATAACACATCACGCCATGTACCATCTTCTTAGAACTAGGAGCACCCGGCTACATACCATGGGCTCCAACTCTCTCGGATATAGCCTCTCCATGAGTTCCATCTACTGTCTTTGTAACTCCTCGGTCTCAACGGACTTAGTTCTGTATGCTGGACGGTTTGAAGTGTAGATCTGGAACAAAGTCTATCTAGTGCTCAGTCCTCTCAAAGGTGTAAACCAATTGGATGTTCATCTGACAATATCATGCTGACTCCTGCCAAAAAAGAGAGAAACCATTTCACCTCGGATACACCGGCTGTAGAATCTGTAAGGTTCAAAAGAGTGTTCTTTAACACAAGTTAAGATAGCAGATTGTTGAGAGTAGAGAGTTCTTTTGATATCACCCATGTTAGCATGAAGAAGTTAGCTGCTATAGTCCAGCCGGATATAGATCAATCTCCTCTTCTTTGGAGTTGACCATGATCTGTTGAACTTCCTTGGTGTCAAGGGAACAGAGTGGTCTGCGACCTTGAACTCAATGGAGTGCTTGCTTGGTGAAGCCATCATGGATACCTCGGCGATCAGATTGCCAAGGTCTTCGAAGAGTATGTGACCAGCTTCCATATGGCAACACATCACACCAGACTTCATCTTCATATCTCCCAATGGCTAAGGAATAAGGACTTGACTGAGACCTTCATGTGCCTTCTCATTCAGCCATTGTAGCCGGTAAGGTTTTGATGCTTCTGAACCTCCATCCCAACTGTCTGACCAGGGTTTCACTCGCAGAATTCACGACAACTACCACATTCCAAACCCAATGAGCCTGCACACTTTCCTTGACCAATGCACGGGTGATAGAAGAGGTTCTCACCCGACTGCTCCAGCTCTCAGCCTTGTTTGCAAGCCTTAGAGAGTCTTCTTGCTACTTAAAGCTTCCCTGGACTGGTCCTTCTTCATGTCTTCTTCAGTGTCTTCTTGGTCAGACTCGGTGATGTTCATATTCTGCAGGCATACTCTCCATCTCCAGCCAAATCATGACTCTCTTGTTCGTATCATTCAGAGGCGTCATGACCTCTTCCCTTTGCACTTGAACACTTGACATCACGAGCTCTGGAAAGGGAACTAGAGCGCTTCAAACTTGCTTTGCCCTTGTCAAAGCACTGCTTGGTTGGTCTCCTTCTCTGGATAGAGACTTGTGATCCTTCTGGACGGCTTAGACTACTTAGGTAAGGGGTCCATTTCTCTTCTCTGTGTTGTGTAACCGGTTAGAGCCATAGTGGCTGCGTGAAGGTCTTCCTCTGAGCTGTTGCTCACAAGAATAGCTTTGTGTAGCATCTCTCAAGCTCCACATAATGTTGCATCTCAACATTGTATTG
>CAJHQP010009837.1:0-20836 GCA_905132765.1 Moricandia arvensis
AGACGTTCATGAGCTTCTTTCAGTTCCATGACTTGAGCTTGAGATGAGTCTGCTTTGGAGAACAAGTCTTACCCTTCCTGAGATGGACAAACTGTAAGATAATTCCCATGCAATCCCTGCAACTGGGCAATTCCTGCAATGTCTTCAAACAGTTTCTTACATTGCTTCATCTCACCCTCATTCATCTTCGTAGCTCACTATTTCAGTATCTCTTGATACTTACTTCCCTTCAGTTTAACTAAGTCTTCACCACATTTTACCTGCATCATACTCAGCTCTGATTTAAGACCAATCAGATTTCGTGTTTCTCTGTATCAACTCACTGCAGTGTCCTCATGATACATATGCCGATTACTTGTCTTGCCTACAAGTTACCTTCTGTAAGACTCCTCTTACAAACTCCTTATGATGCGCCTTGTACTTGTTAACTGATCTTGACATGTATGGCCTTGACACTCTTAACATATCCAAGATACCCTCTTATCATGGAATCGAGTTCCCTTTCAGCTCTTACTCCCTTGAGCTGACCAAGTTGCTAACTGAAACTTTTACCCTTCACCTGAACCATCAAGACATCTTCTAAAACATAAAACCTGTGATTACGTTCCACCTGGAATCAGATTATATATATATATCCATGATGCATCTATCCTCATATAATCTAAGTGGCTCCACTTGAATAAAATACCTTTAGAAGTACCATGTCTCTGAAAATAACCAAGTTTCTGCAATTGTTCGTGTTCCTTTCGGCCTCTTAAACATGTCTCACATCATCCATGCTGTGATGCTCCTTAGATATCCCTTACAGCTTCTCCTCGTATCAAACTCGAGCTCTTGGCGAGTTTCTCCAGCTGTAACTATACTTGAACCATTACTTATTCAAGCATGAGTTCCGACCTGGTCAAGTCTGCAAATTTCTCCTTTTCCTTCAGAGCTTCGATTTTTGTCTGAGAGCTCCACCTTTGACACTTGTGGTCGTGACACCAGACCGGCGTCCCATAACTTCTCCTCTAAGTCTATTCATTTGGAACGTCCGACTTAGACTTCCATGATGATTCCTCTAAGGTATAACTCACACACGCGTCTGCTAGCTGTGGTAGTGACTTTCTGCTTCTTCAACAAGTGTTGATGACTGTTGTCTCATACCCTTTACTCTCAGGATTACAATCAGTTATAACAACCTGTTCAACCCGATTCTGCCTGCGCATTTTCCTCTGCCTTTGACAAGAATCTTCAAGCTAAGTCTAACCTTGAATCGTCTTTTTCCCTTAGGTTTATCCCGTCACTCACACGACCCTCACTAAAGTGTTACATGTTGTGACCACAAATAGCCATTTGCTCCAACATATACTTGTGTAGGCTTTTACACACTTCTCCCTTGCTCTAGTTTCTTCTTCGTGGAGGTACAACCTATATTAGCCACACTAACTTGGTTACTCTTCTTTCTTTCTTTTAACCTGCCAGAAACCTTGCCTCTTATGCACCCAATGAGACTGACTTGAGTTGACCCGAAACAGAACCACACATTGTTCCTTCACTTTGTTGCCACACCAACAACCAACATGTGCAGCTGCAAGATTCGTTAATCATCTTTCGTAAAGATAACCTTCATTCCTTTTGATCTCTGAAAAACCTTCAGTCCCTGTGAGATTGACGACCTTTGATTCCTTCTCCTTAAGCCTAGCTTTGACTTAATGTGAGTCTGTCTTTCCTTGAGATATCCTCCATCCCAAACGACTCAAATCAATCTCCAACACTGATCACGAACACAGCCCACCTCTGCAACTGTTCTTGCTGCAGCTTACGCGGGTCTTCCCTTTCTTGCAAACACCAATGCATCCCTTGCAAGTCTCTCATCATGATTTCCCAAACCTGAAACCGTCACGTGCATTTAGATGCTCCTGTGAACATTTCTTCCCCTGTCTCTGATGTCATCTTTGTCTACCACAAACGAACACCATCTGCTTCTTTCTTTGACGCTACCTAACTTTAGCATCATCCCTGGTTCGTCACACATGATGTGTGTAGTGACTACAAATCTACTGATTCTTTTCTCCAGAATTTCCAGATAATATCGATGATAAATGAAGCTCTTGTAGAACCTGAATCACCACTGCTCAAACCAGAAGCCATTTGACTAAATCGTAACCAATCTCAACCTGTAGACACCAACTTTCTGAGAATTCCTTTGAAATACCTGAATGAACACCTTATCTTGAACATCACTCTGAACCGCTGGTGTTGCCAACAGAACCTGCGGCTTAGCTCAACTAGCTAAGAAGACTTTCGACGCAAAGAATCTCTGTTCAACCTCTGCTCAAACATATCATTACCTCTGCAACCGTGATACCATGTAGACCCATTTGTTTCTCCCCTATGTCCTGAGAGGCCAAAACAATTACTACTGAATCCCATGCAGAAATCCGAAACATACATGTTTCCATCATGAATCAGTCTTAATTTGGCACCGCCACTTGTTCAGCTGAGCTCCACCTTGAACAAGTAATTCCTTTGTTCTCACAGATCCATCCCAGCAGAAAACTATGTGTTATGCCAAACACATATCTGCTTAGAAAACCCACATTGCATTCCCTCTGAAAATAGCAACCTTGTAGTATCTTGTTCTCTGAACATTTACCCAACTGTAGGACTCCCATAATCACACATCTAGACAAACCCTGCATGAGTCGATTTACTTCAACCATTCTGCAACACCCTTCACGCTGACTAAAGAATACCACTCTGATTACTCGAACAACCATGAAAACACTCATATCATTCAAGGTTCTAAGGCGTTCCTTAGTTCCAAGAATCCCAAGAGATACCGAGCTGAAATACCCACAATATATTAGAACACCATCTGCAACTAATATACCCAGTAGAGATAAACCCAAGAACACCGTGAAATCCCTCACTGAATCTTCAGAGAATCCCATACCCAAAACCAGTGCGAAAACCCCTTATGTTTGCCACTATGCTTTCAGATCCAACAACTTGCAGACCATGAAGAAACCCGAAACTCCAATGCATATAGTCACACACGCCTTTGTGACTGCAGATCGAACACAAATTTGAAACCTCTCTTTCTTATGCTAACAGCCTGCCACCATCTTATCTTGTGAGTAACTGAAGTATTTCTCTCATAGTAGCACGTTCTTGCACCCTTGGAGAACTCTAGAGAAACCCTGATTTCAAAGCTAGAAATCATCTCAACTGATTTAACAGACTTGTGAATCCTTCCTCCATTTACTTGTGCAGCTGCAGCCAAGAACTTTCAGAGTTTTCCTACTTCTCTTGTAAACCGAAACCTCTTTCTCCTGATCTTGATCTTGGCATATCCACTGGTTTTTACTCTGATTAGGGTAAAACCACGTGACCGACAAGCTTCCATTAAACCTTGCGATTCTTCTGTCTCGCTAGAAAGCTTCTTCATATGTCTCTCCTCCTCGAGACGGGACTCCGTGAATCGATGAGTATGGCTCTGATACCACAATGTAGGGTATTTTACCAAGCAAGCAATCAACTAGCAAGCTCTATACACTTTTGTTACGGAATTTAACTTTGTCCCTGGACCTGCTCATATGATTCACATGCATTCTTGTTCATAGACTCAAGAATTGTTCACCTAGTTCACGGCTGCACCGCTACCTCTGGGATGGATTCAAAGATCCATAACATCCACTATGAAATATCGGAAAACACCTCCGATGTGGTTTACAAGATCATTACTCTCTCTCTCTCTGTTCTCTATATACAAACCCTAGAGAGTATACAAGTGATAATACAACAGATTACATGACTAAGAGCTAAGCATAGAGTAACATATCTATTATAGCTTACTCTATCTCTTAATAGACGCCATGGAAGCACTCCCTGGAAGCTTGAGGCTTCTACCTCTCATGGCTTGAATTAGAGATCCCTGTCGTGATCTCTCATTCTTTATTATGGCCAGCCACTTAACCTAATGGGCTTCATCGATTAGGCCCATAAGTTGTCCGCACGTAACTTTTGCAAGCCCGGACCAAGTTGAACACGTCCGATGGGCTTTGACCAAATCTCACAGTTTGGTTGCGGTCGATGTTCTTATCGAACCCATTTGGCCCCATGTGGTGAGATCTCGTTTATAGGCTTCCAAAACCTTGAGCCTCGGGTACAGCTATGTTACCTTTTACTAACATTTTTTTTTCTGCCAGACAACATCAAAGTCACTGTAAAGCCTGCCACTCATTCATCGCAAACCGAAGAATCGTACTGAACCAAAAAAGACTAGACTTCACATCTAGACTGGAATGGAACTACTTGAGGCTTCTCGCCGACTAGACTTGAAGAAGATGATGAACCTGAAGAATTGAATTGAGGAGAAAGCAGAAGAAGGGTTGTTCAGAAGAAGAGAGACGAAGGGGACATTGAAGGAGGAGTTAGTGAGGAGAGGAAGTGTGAGGAGAATGAGAGAAGCAGAGACTCCTAGACAGAAATCTAGACAAGATGTTTCTTCTTTTTGCAGACAAAAACTGGTCTGGAAATGAGAGCTTCTACGCCACAAAGCATGGAAAACTTTGAAGAAACTGAAAGCTAATGGTAATTTTTGTTTTCATAGTAGGCAGAAGTGAACCTTTGTGGAAAAGAGAGGGAGTTTGTTAGATTTGATATAAGATGAGACTTGAGTTTGGAAGAAAACAGTGGTTTCTCTCAAGGATGATTTCGTTTTACCATTGACGTTTGTGAAAGTCTTAAATTTATTAATAGTGTTTAGTCATTTCTCTGTTAAAGTATTTCAATAATTTCGAATATTTATGCCAAGATCGTGAAATCATTTTTACCACCAAAACCGTAAAAATCATGTGTTCATGTCAAAACCGTAAATTCATGGTTTCCTACTAAAACCGCAAACTTACATTTCTGTCAAACCGTAAAATAGTATTTTTCTAGTTAAAACTGCAAAAAAAAAAAAAAAATCTCACCAAAACATCAAAGTGTGTTTTCGTGCGAAAACTGTAAAATTGGACTTTCCATTAAATAAAAAAATTTTATTTCTCTCTATACCATAAACTAATTTTTTTTTAAAGTCTAGTCAATATTTTTATTTTCAGTTCCTAAAATAATATTTTTAATTAATATACATTTAATTAGTATTATAACTCATGATAAATCATTAAAACCATTAACTCATTAATTTAAATGAGTTATGGGTCAACCCAATCCATTTGTGAAATGGATTGAGTTAACCATGACCCATATAAGCTTAACACTATTTGGATATGTTGGTTTATCTATTTTGACACCCCTATAATGCCGGTTTAGACTTTAAAAGCTAATTTGGTTCTTTTCTTCATTTATTATATATACTAGGTAAAAAAATCGTGTAATATAACACGAGAACTCATTTTGTGAACAAATATACCACATTGGATATCGTAATAAATATATGTTGACTTATGTTGAGATGATCCTTTTTATTTATAATATTGTCTTCAATTTCCAAGAAAATTCTTATAAAATACCAACATTTATTAAATAATATCAACTAATAATAAATTATGAATTACTTTTTAAAAATCATTAATGACTTTCTTGGATTTTAAATTGTATTTATGATAAAATGGTATTTAGATATAAATACTCTAGAATTCTATCCGATAATATCTCTTTCATAATCAAAATTTGTAACTTAAGCTAAATATATAAAAATAGAGCTCTTCATGTTATATTCTTAAAAAAATATTTATAAACTGTTTAATAGTGAATTCTCTCTATTCTCTAATCTATTTCTGATTGTTGTGATTTGTCAATACCCACAACTCCTTATATAAATGACTAAAAATTGCAATGGTTGATAATCAAACATTGTAATGATTTGCTAATGGTTACCACCAAAAATTACAATGATTTATTATCAAATACTTCAATCAATAACATATCCAGTGACACATCACCAAAGATGACATTAGTTCTTCACTATAAATTATATTCACCAACAATTTCAATGTTTCATTTAATTTGGTGCAACTGTTACACCAAAGTTGCATTTCACTTAAATCTTTAAACATTATCACCCATTTATGTCAATAAGTGATTCACTAAATAAATAGCACATATATCAGACCTCATGCAATAATAAAAATATTTTAGCCAATGCAACTCTTAGGATGAAAAATATATATTTAGAAATTTTGACAAGTTTTAACCTCATGCAATCTCTTAAGTTTTTTACATAAAAAGTTTAATTTCTTATTTTTTGAGAAAAAAATTCATCTATTGCTTATGTTTTTTCAAATATATATATTGGTTTTATAAATTTTTTAATACAAATCATATTTTCCATGGCTCTCCGACTATTTTGCTCATATTTATTTATTAATATTGCATAAAATTAATTGTAAATTTTTATATCTGAGTCAATGTCTTAATGTTAAAATTTTCATCTTTTAACATTTTTACATGAAAAATGCATTTCTCAGTTTTTGATATTAAAAGTTGCATCTATTTTTTATATCTTTTCAAATATATATTGGCCTTTTTGCAAATATGATTCAAAATTCATAGTCAAACACAAAACTAATTCATGTTTTTTTTTGGAACTTGCATTTTCCCTATTCACCCCAAAAATTCGGATTATTCACAAAATGTCATTATTATTATTATTATTTTGGAAAATGAGTATTTTACTCTATCATCCTCATCTTCATAAAATATTTATTACTGTCATTGCCATTAAGACAACAACCACCATGAACGACCAATTTTGAAGCTCTTAATGCATCTAAAAATCGATTTTCAATCCTCTTATCTCATTTCTTATGCTGAAAACTAAATTTCTTTCAATTTCTCTCTATATTCATCCAAAAAATCCAAGATTTGATTCTAAACTTTGTAAGATTTAAACTCATGATTCTTGGTCATTAACAAGTAGATCTGTTTCGTGGTGAAGTTCTTGTGTACTAGGAGAAACTACTCTAAATTATCTTACTGGTTGAAAGTATGAAATTGATTTTTTATCCATATTTGTTCGTTAGAAAGACTTCCATGTAAGTCTTCTGGTCACATAATACTTATACGGAAGTCTTCTGGTCAACGCAGAGGTTACTTTTGCAGTTGACTTTACATGTGTGTTTTAGAGACGACTTCTCTAGAAGTCTTCCGACTTTTATTTGTTAACAAAAAACTCCTCGAAAATACCAGAGAAGACTTCCCAGTAAGTCGTCTATGATTAACATGTTAGTTTTTTGATTGATCGGGTTGTGTCACAAAATTTGACTTTCTCTAGATGACTTACACGAAAGTCATCCGCCAGAAGACTTCCTTATAAGTCTTCTAAATTCTTGGTGGAAGTCTTCTCAGTGTCGTTGAAAGTTGTCTCATGTTACTATTGCAATTGAAAAGTAAAACTTAAATATTTAATTTTAATTAGACGACTTCTATGTAAGTCTTCTGGCAGATGACTTACACGGAAGTCTTCCAGAATTTTTTTTTAAGATTCTGGTCAAAAACTTAGATATCACAGAAGACTTCCATGTAAGTCATCTGACGGAGGACTTCCATGTAAATCCTCTGACAGAAGACATACACGTAGGCCATCTAGTTAAAATTATATATTTAAGTTAGCATTTTCTAATTGAAAAAATAACCTGAGACGATTTACATATAAGTCGTCTAGTAAAAATTAAATATTTAATTTTGTTTTAACCCTTGTTAGTCATCTAATAAAAATCAAATTTCTAACACAACTTGGTCAAATGCAAAACTAGACGACTTTCCGGGAGGTTTTCTCTAGTATTTTCGAGATTTTCTTGAAAACAAAAGTAAGCCAATATTTACAAAGGAAAACTTCCAAATAAGTCGGTTGTAGAATAGACTTCTTTGGAAGTCTTCCTTTGTAAATTTTCAATTGCAAAAATGACCTAAATGACAACTTCCTAGAAGTCTGTCGGAAGACTTCCTTCGAAGTCTTCTAGGTCAATGTTTAATAAACTTCATTTTCTCTAAAACTATAAAGATTTTCAACATTTTTCTTGTTAATTCACGTATATTAGCTGATATTTGAGTTTCTGAATGAAAATTCATAACTTAATTGATTTTAATAATGAGTTTACCAATATTCATGTTTATTAGTGTTTTTAGTTAATCTGAGAAGACTTCCATGGAAGTTTTCAACGTTTGTTTTTGTAAACTTTGTAAACTTGTTAAGTAACTTTAAGATATGTCTTTAACTTTCAAAAGTGTTAAGTAACTTCAAAAATATCAAATAATATGGATTTATGTGTCTTCTTAGATCATAAGATATACTTTTTAACTTTCATGAACTTTAAAATTTTAATTTTCACTTAAATTTTGAGTTTTCCGCTTAAATTTTAATTTCCGCTTAAATTTCCTCTTATATTTCAATTTCCTGCTTTAAATTTAAGTCTTCAGGAAAACTTTCCAGAAGACTTCTAGTGAAACTGTATAAGGTTGAACTTATGTAATATTTGATATTTTGGTGAATTGGCTAAGTTTTCCTTGAGAAGACTTATCCCTTAGCTGTAAGTAAATTTGATTAAATTTTTTGTGTTATTGTGTTTCGTTAATGAAATTGTATCAGTAACTTCAATAATGTCAAGTAATTTTGGCAAGATAATATGTAAACATGAATATATTTACCAATTGTGTTCGTTAATAATCTCTTTTAATTTACAAAAGAATTCATAATTAAAGAATACACTTACAAATAAAAAAACGCCCATAAAAATTATTATAAATCATTCCTCCACAAAAACAAGCTTGAACTCCACTTGACATGAGAGAACACTCCGCCAGAAGACATCCAGGAAGCCTTCAAGAACATAATATGTTAGAAGACTTTCAAAGAAGACTTCCCAAAAGTCTGACTCAAATTTGAAAAACCTGCAAATCTAAAAAGTTTAAATGGCTTCAAAACAGAGAAAATGAGTGGAAGATGAGATATGTCTACCTTTAAAGAACACACAAAATTATATATCCAAAAAATAAATTTACCTGTAAAGTAGTAGAAGATGAGAAACATGTAATAAAAACCTACAAAACAAGATTAATTAGTGAGAAAGACATGAGACAAAAATGATAAATTGATATACAGTTTGGTGTCTTCAAGTTCTAAGAGAATTAAGAGAGATTGAAAAGTTTTAGTTCAGGAAAAGGTAAGAGTTTTAAGCAAACATATACTTACCAAAACTCCGCCATGGAGACTTACCAAGATGCTCAGATCTGTTATGAAGGAGGAGATATGAGAGAAAACTTTGTTTAGATAGTCTTCTGGAAGACTTGCAGAAAGTCTTTTAGTGATTTAAATTTTAGAATACCTTCGAGGAGACTTCCGTGGAATCTCTCAAGTTTGTCTCAGATCTGAAAAACATGCTTATCCAAAAGCATTTAATTGGCTTCAAAACATAAGCTTCAAAAATAAGGTAGAACTTAAAACAACAAACAAAGTTTTGAAAAGTTAGAGATTTGAGTAAAGCTTACGATAGAATAAAATGGAAGTTCATTGAAGCGAGAATGAGAAAATGGGTTTCTTTGATACTTGGATTGACTGGATTATGTGTTGCATCACCTTGGTTAAGTACAAGGTACTGACGAGTGGACAATCCAGAGGAAATATAGTACCAGGAAAAGTTCTACGTCAAAGATATCCTTTGTCTCCTTCCATTTTTATCTTTGCAAGGAAGCGTTCGTTAGCCTTCTAAATCATGCAGAGGATATTGGGAAGATAACAGGAATGCGAGTTGCACGAGCAAGCCCCTCTGTCTCCCACCTTTTCTTAGCTGATGATAGCCTTTTCTTTGTAAGGCAGATAAATGCGAAGAAGCAATAAAAGAAGTACGGGAATATGGACAAGTATCTGGACAATGCATTAATTTTGAAAAATCTTCCTTGCTCTTTGGCAAGAAGATTCCTAGAAGTCTAAGGTAACAAATTAAAGACACTCTTAGGATTCAGAACGAAGGGGGTATGGGGTCCTACCTAGGTATCCAGAAGATATAAGTGGATCCAAGTGTAAGTTATTTGCCTATTTTAAGGATAAACTGATGAATAGAGTGAATGGATGGACCGGAAGATGGCCATCGAAAGGAGGAAAATAAATTCTAATAAAGTTTATATTGTTAGCCCTTCCAATATATGTTATGTCTAGCTTCCTCCTTCCACTCGAAACTTGTGAGAACCTGCCCAGTGCTATTGCACAATTTTGGTGGAGTTCAAACCCGCCAAAGCGAGGAATTCATTAGGCAAAATGGGAAAAGATGTGCATGTCTAGAGAGGAGGGGGTAATTGGATTTTGTATGATACATGAGTTTAATCTGGCTCTCCTAGCAAACAATTATGGCGTCTGGTACAAACCCAGATTCACTAGTAGCTCGAATACTAAGGGGACGGTATTACTGGATGAGCACGCCTTTGCGTATTGGATTAGTTACTAACCCATCATACCTGTGGACCAGTGTTTCAGCTAAAGGACAAACTATTGCTTTTAGGTGTTAGGAAAAGGTTCATTCGGGATATGAAGTTAAGGTATGGGAGGATCTATGAATCCCTGAGGTACCAGCAAGACCAGATCATCTAGCAATACCAGTGATGAATCCGCTAATGACAGTCAGCAACTTGATAGATGAGAACCTGAAGGAATGGGACGTTGACTTTTGGAGAATTATGTCAGTCCCGAGTACATTTGCTGATACAAAATTTGGCCATAAGCCCAAGTCATAGGAGGGATACCTTCTGCTGAACGTATAACAAAAACTTGGCAATAAACAGTCAAGTCTAGATATTGGGTAGCAAAAAATGTACTGAAAGCTGAAGCGGGAAAGGAGATGAAAGAGCCTAGTATTACAAAACTGCAAGCCTTTGCTTGGAAGCTAAAAGCATCTCAAAAAATATGTCATCTTATTTGGCAATTAATAACATGCCATGTGGCGGTGACATGAAACTTGACATACCAACATATGAGATGCGACATCTATTGTCCATAATGTGGAGAACCAGAAGAAACGGAAACTCATGCGATATTTGAGTGCCCACCAGCGCTATATGTGTGGTCCTTATCGAGGACAATGTCTAGTCCAAATATCTTTTCGACGTAGAGCATTTACACAAATATGGATTACCTTTTCTGGAGGAAAAATAGCTTTGAGGATCCACCAATGGATAGAGATCCTTATCAATTGTTAATCTGGTACATATGGAAACCTCAGAATGATAAACTCTTTAGAGGGATTGATAGATCCTCTGGAACTAGTTAGATATGCAGAGAGCGAATGTCAGGCTTGGTTTAATGCAAATAAGGTGGTATCTTTACCACAACAAGCTTCTTCCTAGAAGATTCTCAAGCCCAAAGCATGCATAACATATGTATGTTTGGTGTGTGGACTTCCAACTCGAAATTCAGTGGATGCGGATGGGTTTGGAAGGATCGTCAAGGAAAGACTCAATTGTTGGGAACACGAATCATCCTGAGAAGAGACAACTTTGCACACAGAACTGGAGGCCTTGAGATGGGTGATGGAGTGTATGGTTCAGCATTCGACATACCAAAATTTTGGTACAGATTGCAAGGACCTGATTGCAATGCTAAAGAACCCTCAGGAATGGCCAAGTTTTGCAATAGAACTGGAAGCTATCAAGACGATTCAGCTGTTATTACCGGAATTCAGGATCTCTTATATCCCACGTGCGCACAATAGTATTTGCTGATTCTTTAGCTAGGAGTGCTCGTTCCTTTCACCGTAAACTTTGTTACTTCAGTTGTTCTAGCTCCGGTTTTGTTAGCCAGACCACCTCAAGTCTTTGTAATGGAATAACTTTTTCCGTAAAAAAATAATATAGTTAGGAAGTTAATGGATCGTGGTAGTGACCAAAATATACGGTTGAGTGCCATCGACTGCATCTAAGCCACGTGTCATAAGAACGACTCACCGGACTTTGGACTGACATCATGTTTGTTTGGCAGACGCAGCTTCATGCATCTGTGGCTGCGGATGAGGCTGCGTTGGCGACAGTGTTAAAACGCAAACTGTTGTTGTTCGTTTCACAGACGCATGATGCAGCGCAGATTGTTGTTCATTTTGACGACGCAAGACGGTTAACGCTAACGCATGAAGCTGAAAAATGGACGCATATTAGTGTTGTTCGTGTTGACAGACGGCATTGGCTGTTTTCATTTAATTCATATTTATTTTATAAATTTTTATAATTTATTTTAAATAAAAACATGTAGTTTAAATAATTTACATCCATAAAATATTATATCTAATTGGTAATAAAGTTTTAGTCAAATATATAAATATAACAAGCAAACAAGAATGTATAGTGATCATTTCCGAGAAACTTAATCAAATCTAAAAATTTACAATAAGAACAAATGGATTCATACAACAAGAATGTACAGTGATATTTTCTAGAAACTTAATCTTTGCAACCAACAAAGAATGTGAAAAACATTTCGTACCTGTGAAGTTCCCAGAAAAAATGCCACGAGAAGCGTCTCCGAGCTCAAGAAAAAAAATCCCATCAGCGAGAAACATGCAAGATTATATACAAGGAGATAGAAAAAGAAAAAAGATCCACGAACATTTTGACACATCCAATCTCTCCAATGCCTAATAATTACACTGAGATTTGTGAGGTTTGGTCAAGCCCATCAGACGTGTTCAACTTGGGTCGGCTTGCACAAGTTACGCGCATACAACTTATGGGCCTAATCAATGAATCCCATTAGGTTAAGTGCTGACATAATAAAAAGGAGAGGTCATGACAGGGATCTCTAAGCCAAGCCTATAGAAGGCAGAAGCCACAAGCTTCCAGGTAGGGCTTCCATGGTGCTCTTAGAGAGATAGAGTAAACTCGAGATAATATATGTTCTAGGCTTAGCTCTTAGCCATGTACTTCTATTGTATCTCTTGTATACTCTCTAGAGTTTGTATATCCAGGACAGAGAGAGTAATGATCTTGTAAACCACATTGGAGGTGTTTTCCAATACTTCATAGTGGATGTTGTGGATCTTGAATCCACCCAGAGGTAGCGTGCGGCCGTGAACTGGGTGAACAATTCTTGAGTCATGAACAAGAATGTTGTGAATCATATGAGTAGGTCCAGGACACAATTATTCATAAAAAATGGTATTAGAGGCTTGCTAGTTGATTGCTTGCTTGGTAAAATACCCTACAAGGTGGTATCAGAGCTAGACTCATCGATGTCACGGAGTCACATCTCAAGGAGGAGAGACATATGAAGAAGCTTCCTACGTGATAGAAGAATTGCAGGTTTAATGGAAGCTGGTGGTCAGTGGTTTTGCCCTAATCAGAGCAAAAATCAGAAGATACACCGAGATCAAGATCAGGTGAAAGAGTTTTTTCGAGTTTCAAGAAAAGTAGGAAAACGTGGCAAGTTCTTCGCTGCAGCTGCAAAAGTTAATGGAGGGAAGATTCACAAGTCAGTTGAATCGTTGAGATGAATTTTTAGTTCTGAAATCAAAGTTTCTCTAGAGTCTCCAAGGATGCAAGAACGTGCTACTATGTGAGAAGGACTTCATGTACTCACATGATAAGATGGTGAGTTACTTCAGAGTTAATAATATTAATATTGAAATATTCAAAACCAAATTAAAATAATCTTTTAGTAATTTTAAATTTTTAACTAATAAAACTAAAGTTAAAAATTATACTGATTAAAATAAAAAATATTATTTAAAAATTATAACTGCACAACGCGCAAAAAGCCTCCTAGGAAACAATTATCTATCAAGAACTAGTTTAATCTGTCAAATTAAGTTAATATGTAATCAGAATAAAAAAAATTAGGATCCCAATTAAATTTGTCAAAAATCAATGGCAAAAAAAACTATGCAATCTACATAAATCTGTGGTAAGCTAGTATACATGTAGCCAAAAAAATAAATTACTGAATCTTAATTAAATCTGTGAAAAAAGAAAGTAATTTTGTTGCTAACTATGACATTTTCTATAACACATTTCTGAGATTCTATTAAGTATGTTACTCTTTACATGTGTCATCTCATATAAATAAATTTAAATTTTGGCTATTAGAATGTGAACAAAATAAGTTGTATGACAGTAAAATCGTAATTATTTTTTTGTTGAGTTTGGGAAAATATAGTATTATCATTTTTGTAAATAATGTTTTTAAGCAAAAAAGAAAAGGCATGTTAGGGGTAGGCATTGGTACCTTTTGGGATCGGTCATTTTATTTTGGCTTTGGTTTTCCGCTTAGAGATTTAAGCTCCCTTCAAATATTTACAAATTTCAGTTCAGGTTCAGTTTAGATATTGTGGGTTCGTTCGGGTTTAGATACTTGTTTTAAATTATGTAAAGTTTTTTATAGATACAAATATACCTTAAAAGTCTCAATTGAAAATAAAACAATATACACATATAAATTTAAATCTTGTATGCTAAATATATAAAACTAACATAACAATAGCCTCTTTTAGATAATTTAGGTAGAGAACTAGTAGAATTTAGGGAATTTTTGGTGTTTTACATATTTGGATTTTTTTATTGCTTTGGATTTTTCATGTATTTATGAAAATTACACGCATTTTAACATATTTTGGATATCAGATATACAAATAATAAGATATTATAATTGTTATTGTATATTTTTGGGTACCCAAAATATTTTTGAGTGCTATCAGATTCATATCTAGTTTTTCAGATACCAAAATTTTGTATCGTGGATTAGGCATGGGGCGTTTGGGAGTCCCCGTCGGATTTTGTTCGTTGATTCAGATTTTTGGGATTATTGCTCATGATTTTATCAAGAAATGAGAATCAAAAAAATTATGTCACATCGATGATCCATTCTGGTCAGATTTTTCCTTCGAAAAGCTATTTACATGTGAAAAACATTGGCTATTGGTAAGATTTAAAGCTTCCTATAATAGGTTTGCAGTTTGATTTTCAGATAATGTATTTTTTATATATAAGATGCAAGGCTTATGAATGTCATAACATTTTGTAAGCAAAGTTGTTCGTTGTGGTAGTGTGGTGCTGGGAGAACATATCCATCAAACATATTGTACATGCAAAACCATCCTTCGATCAGAGTACTATGGAAAGAGCTACATTGTGAAATCATGTACATGAAGTTGTTCATCAATATCGCATATGTTAAAGTAGTTGATTCCCATATCTGGTAAAACTAAAATTAAAATGATGTAATTGACGATTTAACTACAGTATAAAACATTTACCCTTATTTTTTAGTGAATTGAATTATTAACTATTATGGTTAATATCAATTCATGAATTATACTATGTTTTATTTTGAAGAATAGAACTTTTCTTTATTATTAAAAAAATATAATTATTATTATTATCTTCATAAATTAGTTAGAAAATAAAGTCAATATAAGAATAAAGTGGTTATCAAATAGTGAATTTCATATCTTTATCTTAAAAATAATATATAATTTAAGGTGTATAATTTATATATATATATATATATATACTAGTAGTTTGTCCGCGTTACATACATGATATTCACCATTCAATGACAAGAGCAGTTCAAGTAGACTACAATTAACTAAATGCGGAATCGCTTCTCACAACAAATGATTTTCAATCTACTCCTTATGCTGTGGTGTGAACTAGAGCATGCCTTATGAGTTGATGGTGCAAAATCTGAGATAAAGTGAAAATGATTGTTAGTGTGAAGTTTTGAATTGCATATAATGGTCATGTTAGACATTAAAAGGTTTTAAGGTAGTTTTAGTGAAGGATCTCTTATTCACATCCATCAATCTAATTTATGTCGGAATCAAGATGAGATGAGTGTATTTGTTTAGCTTATTTGTGTGAATAGTTTAGTATGCGTGTGGCTTGTTTAAAACGTTCCCCTAAGACTAAGAAAAATATAATTGCTTGTCGGTAAATGAAGTTGTTATTTCTAGATTGTTACTAATTATTCATGACCTCTCCTTTGTAAATTGTCGCTAAACGTGTCCCAATATTATGAATAACTTGAATATGCTAGTATTGAAAGTTAAAAGAATCAGAACATGGTGGGAAGCAAATGAAAGTGAAATAAGCCAAAGCATTATTCTAGAAGCTGTTGTTTTGGACAAATATTGCATCCTTAATAAGCTGTCCATGTGTGCTTCTTTGGTGCTTGTAATGTTGGGAGGGTGGTGTTGGTGAACACTACTTTGGATCACATATATTCCTTAGATCTTGCTTAAATGATAAAAATAGTTTTTTATTTATCTCTTTGTGGTAGTAGCATGCGCTACATATGTTTTGATATTGTTGAGGTGGCATTAATTTTTGTTTTCTGTTGCAAGTTAAAGTAACATGGTAGCATGATTACACTAATAGAGTGATTTTTTTGATGCACCTCTAACAATTAGGTAGGTCGCTTTCGTTTGTTTATTTTTATCTCTAGCTTTTCCAAGTATATTATCTTACGTTGACTCTCTTTGGAGTAAGTAAGTAAGCAAGCAATATAAAATATCTTTAAATTGATTGAACATTTAAAAATATTTAGTTTACTTCATTTGAATATATAACTTTACTACTATATTTGTTATTCTTATTAGACCTTATCGGGTCGACGAGCTAAGGAACTATCATATAGCATCAGATCTCCACCAAACTATGACCTAGTGTCAATTCTCCATGATTTGAATTTTTTAATGTATTTCTCCATGAATTACAATTTCGAATGTATTTCTCCGACTGATACTTCGAAACTTAACTGTCCATAGACTATAGTTTTATTGGTTTATTATTAACCAATAGTTTAAACCGGCTAAACCAAACAAAAATTCATTTTAAACATTTTTATTAAAGAATATTGTTTCTCTTTTTGTTGAATTTCAAAATATATATTTTTTGAATTCAAAAAAAGCTTTCTAAATTTTTCTATATTTCTGCGTTTTAAAAAAAATAAAAAAACATTTACATCAAGATTTATTTTTACAAATTAAATAAATTACAATGAACAAATAAGCTCATTAAAGTGAAATTTGAAAGCATTTGATAAAAGTATATGTCAAAAATCTATGTTTTTGTTGAATTTGAAGTAAATAATTTTTTTATCAATAAGATAATATATTACAGAAATTATGGATATTTGACTAATTTTGCTTACAACGCCAAAATTTAATAACTCACACGATTTAGAATCTTGTTTTGGTAAAATTTTCTAACAATTGTAATTATAAATTTTATTAAAGAATTTTGGCTAAAAAATTAAATGATTACATCAAGATTTTATGTTTCATTTAATAATTACACATGAACCAAAATATTGATGTAAAGTTTTTTTTATTCTTTCAAACGATTAGAATCTTTGTTTTTGTAAATTACTTTAACAATTGTAAATTATAAATTTATTAAAGAATATTTTGCTAAAGATTAAATATAAAAAATTACATCAGATTTTATGTTTTGTTACAAATCTAATAAATTAGCAATGACAAAAATATTGATGTTAAAAGTTGTTTTTATTCTTTTAAACGATTAGATAGCCTTTTTGAATTCTAAAAATATAGTAGTTGAATTTCAACAAGAAATTACAATTTTTAATAAAATTGTTTAAAAATAAATTTGATTTGTTTAAACGGTTTAAACTATTGGTTATAATAAAACAATTAAAACATGATCTATGGATAATTAAGTTTAAAATATCGTTGCGGAATATATACTTTCGATTGTTAATTCGTGGAGAAATACGTATACTTTCAAATCAGGAGGTTTGACACTAGTCATAGTTTCGTAGGTTGGGTCTGATGCTATATGATAGTTTTTGTGGGCGAATAGTTTATCGACCGACCTATCATTTAGCTACTATTATATAGCATATATAATATTTTCGCAATAATATATTTTCTTAACTAATTTTCTGCATATATCATATGTAATATTTATTATTTATACATAGTATTCGCGCAAAAGTTTAAATATTATTTAGTTTTGTGCATTACCAAAATATTTAGGAATGTCGGTGGCTTTATGACTGAAAATATAAACTTCGAATTGTTTGTATGCATATGTGTAAATATATTTATCTTACAATAAAAAATCCCCCCCTGTTTAAGAAAAACTACACCTTTTCATCTTAAATTTCTTTTTCTATTTTGTATATTTTATTTTAGGTTTATTATTATGGGATTGAAATTTAGACTTCTTTTGTAAAGGTTTTATTATTCTTATTTGTTGATATTTTTTTCTTTTTTCTGAAAGAGGGGTTTGTTGATGCTAAACTGTCTAGGTCTGACGATTGGCTGTGATGGATATAAGATTATAGTTGTTCGAATTTCATAATTTTTATGTAGACTCCATTTTGTTTTTTTTGCTTGTTAATTTTGTCGTTTTGTGTATTGTATTTGATACAATTTTATTTTATTTTTAATGTCAATACTTGTTTTTTTTCCGGGAAAAAATATTGGGCGGCAAGAGTTTAAATTATTGATTGACAAATTATGTTTTAGAAGTTATATTATATGTTGTTTTTGTTTCCTGATATTGCACTTAAATTATAAGAATGATATTTTTAGATTACTAATTAATTAATTGGATGTTGGTTATCAATATCAGTTTTTTTTTCAATTTTATGAAACCAATGACCGAGAAACAAAATTTCATTGAAGCAATTCTTATTTTAATCTTCTATCTTATTGACTTTGTTTGTTTTAGACATGAGAAAAACACGAACGCATAATTGAATTAACATATTGCATTCATGAATTTTTAGTTTATTCCTTTAACTTAAATATTTTTGTGTGAATATATCGTAAATGTACCTTGTACAATCATTTTACTAACGTTATCCATAGATGATTTTCATTGCCGAAAAACGGACATATATCTTTTAAAGAATTGCTGGCTTTTCCATAAGCAAGATTATAACGACTTGAAAACTTTATGGCAAATCCATTAAATTAACATCAGCTTCTTCACAAGATTACATACACTTTTGTTTTCTAAAAAAACTTGGAACATCTGGATTTTTTACCTACTAGAGAGGGGGGGAAGCTGCGAGTTTTGATAATGGTAGTTGATTCTAGAATGTTTGGTAAATAGTGTTGAAGGAGAAATTGCTAATATTGAACAAAAAAACCAACTACATTTTCTTTTGCCATAAATTTTCTTTTATGCCCATTTTGGACTAACATACCCCTGACTACTTTAAAATATGAAAAATATACATTAATGTAGCAATACCGACATTAATATTTCATATGAAAATTTTTGGTTGTCTAAATATTTGTACAAACAGAAATTCATTGTTTGATTAGCGAATAGTAGATGTAACACAATGTAGTGTCTTACGAAAAGATGATTGTATATTGAGTAATTATCTATATATATGCAGAGTAGAATCGTAAAGTCAATTAAAATGCTATTTAATCTCCACCGGTAAGAATAAACAGTCTTGCCGTTATCCTATGATGCTACATTTGCGTAGATTTCATGAAGTACTCTTTTAGTGATTTATCTACCTAACCGAGTCCTAAAATCTTGGCCAATGTATAGTAACCTAACGACTGTGTGGTTACAATATCTGACAAAATGATGGTAGGTCTACTGCCCGTGAGAATTTCACATTATATCGTTATTTTCTCTCATCATTCTACGAGCCGCAGATTATATGGTTCTGGCCAATTCGTAATGTTTAATTTTCCTCAAATATCTTTTCCAAAATCTGTTAGAGAATATTTTATAAATCTATATTTCTAATTTTTTCGTGCTGGCTATGTTTTTTCCAAAAAACCGTTCATCTCCATCTCTTTGTTCATCCCTTAACATGATTTGTTAAACATACATTTTCGATTTTGTTTTTCAGAAAGATGGCATATCTATGCCTCTTGTGGGTTCTGGGAATTTGAGGCACCTTATAAGGATGGAGATTTGTTGTTGACAAAGAAAAAGGAGGAAGAGTTATACTTGTGGAATCGACAAGTACCTTTGCAGAGTTAAGGATTATGGCTTTTGAGGATTTTGGAATAGAACAAATCTGGTCGAGATTCAGTTAAGACTCTTACCAATGAGTTAATCAGTACTATAGATTGTCCCACCTGTGGATCATCGGGAATGATAGCAACTTAAAAGTTTTGTTTCATACGCACGTGGTAAAGCTTTAACAAGGTTATGTGTCTCTACTTCACTGATCCATGAAAATGTCGATAATGGAACACATTAAACTGCTGGAGAAAGAGCCATTTAACTCACCGCTTTAGAGAGAGCGAGGTTGACTTCCTCGTTTTCAGCCTCGAGATGACAATGGCTAGGCTGCATCTGAATCGAATAAGAATAGTCGAAGAAATATGTAGTTATGCTTGGAAGAAGATGAGATGTCGACTTAGGTGGCACAAGAAGACAACAGGGGAAAGAGTGTTGCGATATTCTTTGACTGATGTTGTGAAGGAAGAATGAAACATTTGAAAACAATATTTTTGTTGAAAGGCATCTATTGAAATCTCTGGGGCATGAAGCATAACTTTGATCAGAGTTTTGAAGTGGACGAAAAATTTGGTATAGTCCGATGGCAATTGACAAGCAGTGTAATGGGAGTGTTCGAGCAGTGGGGTTATCAGGCTCGACATATTGTCCAGCATAACAAATATGTTGCAGTCAACATGTGCTGCGTCAATGTAAGAAAATGGTGGTCAGTAGCAGCTTCTGCTAGAAATTTTTTTAAAAAAATTTGCCATGGAAATTTAAGAAAGATATGCCCAAAAAAATAAGGTAATGATGGTGTGAAGAAGGTCGCGAAAACTAAGGAGGTCATACAGCTTATGAGGAATGGATCAATGGCTGTGAGATTTCTAAATCCTTGGGCATGGGATCTTCGTGAAATTGCTATTAG
>CAJHQP010009838.1:0-20831 GCA_905132765.1 Moricandia arvensis
GTGATGTGATCATGGATATACAGCTTGAACCAGAACTGGAAGAACTTGTAGATGAAGGTGTCTTAGCCATTCCAACAGGACCTATAACCCGTGCAAAAATCAAAGAGACTCAAGGAGGCTGTTAATGGAATGCTAAAGACCATTTGGAAACAAGAAGAAGGCATTGGACGAGATCTCTTTCACAATGCCTTAACCACTATCTATATTGCTCCAAACAGTGCATGATCAACAATTAGGCAAGTTCTTGGTGTGTGCTCTGTTGGAATGAAGATAAATAATGTGTTGAGATCAAGCAATGAAGAGAGACCTAACGTGACTTGCAAGCAAAGAAGAAAGGAGTGACCTAACGTGACTTGCAAGCAAAGAAAAAGAGGAGAGGCATTTGAAATAAACTAAGAAGACTATGGGGAGATGTAGATCACGTGAAGGAGACCTAAGGGGAGCTAGTTCACGTGCATAGACAAGGTCAGAAGCACTCACTCACTTGCAAGACAAGACCACTCAGCAACTTGCTCATCCCCCATGCTAGCCAAGCACATGCTGTCTCCTTTTGCTCCTCTCACTCCAAACATTAGATCTAGATCAGCATGGGTCTCTTATTATATTGTTTCTATTGTTTATTCATGTATGGGCAGTAGGCTCCTCTTGGTGTCTACTTAAACCATTGTAACCCCAACATTCAAAAAAAAGGAGAAAGAATCCTTCACTATTCTCTCTATTCTCTCTTGCATACAAACAACATTCTCTTCATACTCTCTCTCTCTAGTCACGAATTCTCATCATTCTCTCTTGTATTCTTCACTATATTCTTCATATTCTTACATGGTATCAGAGCTCCCAAGCTCCTGAAAACTTCGTAGCTTCCGCAAATCATCAACTTCCGCAAATCATCATATTCTCAAAACTATCTCCAAAACAGTTTCTGCTACATCTCTTTATCCACTGGTCCAAAGTTCTTCCAAGAGGGAAGAATCTCGACATAACTCAAGATAAGAGAGTATACAAGTCTCTGGAACTCAAGAAAGCTTCAGCTCAGTCCCGCAAGCTTCATCAAAGGTTCAGCTCCAAGTTCTGTTTCTTGCAAAACCAGTTGGTACATACTATTATCCACTGCTCCAAACTCTCTAAGATGGAGAGCTCAAAGGAGATGGCGACTTCAGTAGCTGTGAGGGGTCCAAATAAAAAGCCAAACCACCACATCTCGTCCAAAATGCTGAAGATAATCCATGGAAGAAACCATTCTTGGAGAAAGGTCACTAAAGAAGCATTAAAGCTAAGTTGTTCTAATCATTCTCTGGCCAGCCATGTTGAAGATGTGTTTCTGACCAACAACACCCACGACCAGCAAGAGGACAGGAGGGGTTTGAAGTGTCTACTTGTCCAGAAGGAAAGAATCAAGAAGAGGAGGTGTTGGACAGTCAATCCACACCACAAGCCCTTCAAATTCAAGTGATTCACAGCCATGGAGGTTCAAGGAACTAGCTCAGGTTCCTTGGTTGTAAGTTAGCCTCCTAAACTTCAATAAGAGCGTGTTTAATTATTTAAATTGTTTCTGGTTGTGTTGAGTGTGTTGTTAGTATCTTAGGGACAGCTCAATGTTACTAGAGTTGTTGAACCTAGTTTCTGTCCCATGATACTTAAACATTGTGTATGCATTGTTCTAGGAGTAAGTAAGTTTGCTAGCATGATCATATAGCATCTGGTTCAATCCATTTCATTGTTATTATGTGCTAATGGTCTAGGTAGTCCATCATGAAACTAGTTGGTCTAAACTACTGGTCCCTATAGTCTTGATGAAACCAGTAACCATTAGCTTGTGTGATGTGCATTTAGTTGCTTGTTATCTCATGCTGTCTTGAATTAAATCGTGTGCATTCATATAGCTATTGCTTAAAATTATTGCTTGATACATGTGTACTGGTCTAGGAGATTTCTAGCATTGTTGTGTCTTGTTCTTGTCTTAGCTCATGTGTTTGTGTACTGTATGGTCTATTTGAGTTTCTTGCATTCATAGTTGTGTATCTTGATTAGATGAGTGTCTAGTCTATGCTACTGTCATAAATTGTCATTGCATTCTGTTATTGTTATTTATGTGATAAAATTAGCCTAGATGCCTTGTAACTGATGAGTTATCATACATGAGCATTTAGTGAATTAGTTGCATGGATTTGAACTGAATAAATTGTTTAGATTCTGTCCATTGCATCTCGTTAATCATTATGGATCAGACTTGGTGAGTTATCAAGCTCTGATCCTAATGTATGGTCTAATTCTTGCTGGAGTTTGAGTGGTGTTTCAGGTACACAAGGGTTGTCATCTGTCCATCATTAAACCAAGACAAAGGAGAAGACGATGCCCATGCTGTTCAGAGCCTACACGTGATGTATATTCTTGTAAATCCAGAGCCTACACATGATGTACATTCCTGACCATGGAGAGAAGATATTGTCCATGCAATTCAGAGCCTACACATGATGTAAATTCCTGTAAATCCAGAGCCTACACATGATGTATATTCCTGACCATGGAGAGAAGAACCGGTTGTAAGAAGCGCAGACCATGAAGGTTGTTGAGCTCCTGGTTCAAGAGACGCACAAGGAAGATTGTAGAACCGGTTGAATTAAGCGCAGGCCGTTTGGCTGTTGAGCTCCTGGTTCAGTAGACACACAAGGAGGGCCATCACCTAAGTCATGAGGAGACCGGTGGTCCAAAAGCAATGGAGAAAAGATCAAGGGAGAAACTGGTTGGCTTAAGCGCAGCTGTAGGGGTGATGCGCTCCTGGTTTTAAGCTCAGTATTGCTCACTTCCAAGCTTGGTCCTTCATCTATACTCTATGGATCAAGCTTGAGGAGGGGTAATGATGAGCAATCCTGAAGATCCAAGTCGTCCATTACCTCACCTCAAATCAAAAGTGAAGTATGCAAGATGTGGTGTCCACACTTGCATCATAAACCGGTTCAAAGAAGCCACAACAAGGACAGCAACAACTTGGTGTTAGAACAGATGGCCATCAGAGACTACTTGACAAGAAGATCAGGTGTAGAGTCAGGCTGATTGGAATGCTATGAATCAGCCCAAGGCGTGGAGTTAGAACAGTTACCTTCTAGTTGGGAAGCTATGGATCAGCTTCTACAAGGAGTTAGAACAGTTACCTTCAGTTGGGAAGCTATGAATCAGCCCATAGCACGTGTGCATGTACCTGGTTGATAAAGCTTCAAGGAGCCGAGTACCGTCTTATCAAGTGGGGAATTCAAGTGGAGTTCACTCCCCACCATTCTTAAGAAAGGGAAGCACATAAAACTCTCATTTCAATTCGTTTATATGATTATTACTTGAAATGCTTTGAATGATTGTTTAGTGTATTTTCCAAAGAGCTGATGCACCTGTGGGATAATGTATCAGAAAATGAAGATGAAGCTATCCTGGTTTAGGCAGTGGCGTGTCTAGACAAGAAGCTTGGTGCGGTCATGAAGCAATCCTCCTAAGCTTGACTTGTTCCACATGGTCAAGCTTGAGGGGGAGTATTAAGAAGCTTCAATGATATGTGAAGATGGATTCCTTGGTTGTTATTCAATAAGAAGAAGCAACCAAGGCTGAGAAAGAAGATGGTACCTTACTTGAGACTCAAGGCGCAAAGAACCGGTCCATCCTTACCTTTCAAGATGGCGAGTAGTCAGAAGAGAGGGGGAGACTAAAACCAGGGTCTAAGAAGAGTCCAAGATACTGGTGTGTGCAAGATGTGGAGTTCACACTTGCAGCAAAAGTTAGGCCACGATCCAGAGCCTAAGGACTCCACCATGAGTTACCTGAAGTTCCTTAGGCTCACTGGCCAATCCCTAGGCTTTGAAGAACTCTACTCTTTTCCTTAGTTGGTTTTATCCCAAATGGGTTTTCTGGCTAAGGTTTTTAATGAGGGAGATTCTTCAAGGTTCCAAGCTTGTCCAAGGATCTCCTATGGTCAAGCTTGAGGGGGAGTGTTGGAATGAAGATAAATAATGTGTTGAGATCAAGCAATGAAGAGAGACCTAACGTGACTTGCAAGCAAAGAAGAAAGGAGTGACCTAACGTGACTTGCAAGCAAAGAAAAGAGGAGAGGCATTTGAAATAAACTAAGAAGACTATGGGGAGATGTAGATCACGTGAAGGAGACCTAAGGGGAGCTAGTTCACGTGCATAGACAAGGTCAGAAGCACTCACTCACTTGCAAGACAAGGACCACTCAGCAACTTGCTCATCCCCCATGCTAGCCAAGCACATGCTGTCTCCTTTTGCTCCTCTCACTCCAAACATTAGATCTAGATCAGCATGGGTCTCTTATTATATTGTTTCTATTGTTTATTCATGTATGGGCAGTAGGCTCCTCTTGGTGTCTACTTAAACCATTGTAACCCCAACATTCAAAAAAAGGAGAAAGAATCCTTCACTATTCTCTCTATTCTCTCTTGCATACAAACAACATTCTCTTCATACTCTCTCTCTCTAGTCACGAATTCTCATCATTCTCTCTTGTATTCTTCACTATATTCTTCATATTCTTACATGCTCTTTTTCCCTATCTTTGGTTTTGTCCCATTGGGTTTTACAAAATAGGTTTTTAATGAGGCCACAAGTTACTTAAAAATCACCTAATTGTTGGCCCAATAAGTGTTATGCATCTGCCTATGTTTTTATTTTTTTGTTCTGATTTCTTTTAAATTATGTTTTTTCTTTCTTTGGGCTTTAAGTGTGGGGTATGATGTCTCTTAGGTCGTGGGTGACACACTCATTAGGCCTGGGAAACAATATCATTACTTAGTTTGAATTAAAAGGACTTGTGCCTGTACAAGCTCCTCCTCTTTATATTCTGGTCGAAATTGCCTTGTATATTATCATATTTCAATCAAAAAAACAATGTTTTCTTCTTCCTGTGTTCTCCAACGAGTTTCCAGGTTCTGGTGAGTAATATCCAGAGTTAAGGGTATTTGCTTGGTGTGTCATATCCAACAGATTACCTAGGAGTATCAAGAGTTCATCCATACCTCTTGTGTCACCATTCATTCCATTGCCTGTAGCAGATTGAGTCTCTGATTCTCTACTGCAAGGATTATCCCTTGTTGTCTCTCCCAGCACCAGAGTCCATCCTAGGATCATATTAAGTGGTATCAGAGCTAAAAGCTCCTATTCAGGTTATATCTATCCTTGTTCTTATTTCTGTGTTCTTTGTGTTCATCTTTAAACCCAGAAAAGTCCATTAAAACCATTCTTGTTTGCATCAGTATTTTGATTATATTGCTGTTTCTGTGTAGTATAAAAGAAAACCCATTAAAACAGAAAGAAATCGTTTTGTTTTGCATTAGTATTCATACTAAGAATTGTTGAATCTTTTTTCTTTCTTATTTCTGAAATCAAAAAAAAAAAATCAAATTCATTGTTTCTCTTCCTAGAACTCTTTACTGGTTTGCTGTGTTTCCTGTTTCAGGTACAGTATGACAGGCAATGAAGAGGAAGGGATCACTCCTGCTAACAAACTACTACTGGAAGCACTCACTGCTAGAATGGAACAGATGCTGAATACCAGACTGGAAGGTATTGTTCAGGAACTACAGCAGCAGTCTGAAGAGATCAGACATATACAAAGGAGAGATAGGCGAAGTCATGAACAAGCACAATCATCTCGCCCTGCCCCTCAGGAAGATGAGAGGCAAAGAAGAAGAAGAGAGAAACTGCCTGAACAATCTCACCGTTCTCACCAGGAAGAAGCTGATAGCTACTATGGTACCAGAAGTTCAGCCTCTAACAACAGTCAAAGGAGGCAGAGACGTGTAAGGGAAGAAAGAGGGTATCCAAGAGATGACCTTGCTGGTCTAAAGCTGAAAATCCCTCCATTCCATGGCAAGGCTGATCCTGATGCATACTTGGAGTGGGAGAAGAAGATAGAACTCGTTTTTGACTGCCAACACTACACTGAAGTAAAACGAGTTCAAGTAGCAGCTACTGAGTTCTATGACTATGCTCTAAGCTGGTGGGATCAGTTGGTAACAACCAGAAGGCGTGCTGGAGAGTATCCAGTGGAAACTTGGCAAGAACTGAAGACTATCATGCGGAAAAGATTTGTGCCCAGCCACTACCATAGAGAGCTGCATCAGAAGCTGAGACAACTTCATCAAGGTCAACATTCAGTAGAAGAATATTTTCAAGAGATGGAGCTTCTAATGATAAGAGCTGATGTACGAGAAGATAGAGAAGCTACTATGGCCAGATTCTTGGGTGGACTGAACAGAGACATACAAGATCAAATGGAGATGCAACACTATGTTGAACTAGAAGAGATGCTGCACAAGTCTATCCTGGTTGAACAGCAACTGAAGAGAAAGAGTAGCTCCAAATCAGGGTATGGAGTTGGAAGATCTAGCTATCACAAGGAGGAGAAACCGAGTTATCAAAAGGCCTACAATCCCTTTCCCTTAAAAAAATCTGAAGATAAGCCAAACACTCTCTTCAAGGATAAAGGAAAGACTGAAGCTACAAGTTCCAGAACTCGTGATGTGAAATGCTTCAAGTGCCAAGGAAGAGGACACTATGCCAATGAGTGTACTAACAAGAGAATTACAATTCTTCTTGAAAATGGAGAATTCGAGTCTACTGATGAAGAACCACAAACTCCAGAAGAAGAAAAAGGATCTGAAGAAGAGCCCATGAAAGGAGAATTGCTGGTTGCTAGGAGGTCCCTAAGCTTGCAAACTAAGACTGAAGAACAAGAGCAAAGAGAGAACCTGTTTCACAGCCGTTGTCTTGTAAAAGGAAAGATTTGTAGCCTCATAGTTGATGGTGGAAGCTGCACCAACGTGGCTAGTGAAACAATGGTACAGAAGCTTGGTCTAGAGGTTAAGAAGCATCCCAAACCATACAGGCTGCAGTGGTTGAATGAAAAAGGGGAAATGAAAGTGACTGATCAAGTAACAGTCCCTATCACCATTGGGAAGTATGAAGATGAAGTTCTATGTGATGTGTTACCCATGGAAGCAGGACATATTCTTTTGGGTCGACCTTGGCAGTCTGATAGGAAAGTTATGCATGATGGTTTTACTAATAAACATTCTTTTGAGTTTAATGGCAGGAAAACAGTGCTGGTGCCTCTAACACCAAAAGAAGTCTATCAAGACCAGCTATTGCTCAAAAGTAGAAGGGAAGACAAGGGTAAAGCCGTGGAGAATAAGGTTAAACCAAGCAATTTCTATGTCAAGGCTGGTGAGATCAAACGAACTCTCTATTCTAAACAGCCTGTCCTATTGTTTGTGTTTAAAGAAGCTCTTATGAGCTTAACTGACCTTGCACCGGAGCTTCCGAGTGGTATGATCTCCTTGCTGCAGGAATTTCAAGATGTCTTTCCAGAAGACAATCCCAAAGGTCTACCACCAATCCGTGGGATTGAACACCAAATAGATTTTATTCCTGGTGCAACCTTGCCAAACAGGCCAGCATACAGAACTAATCCGGTTGAGACCAAAGAGTTGCAAAGACAAGTTGAAGAACTAATGGAGAAGGGCCATATCAGAGAAAGCATGAGTCCTTGTGCTGTACCAGTGCTCCTTGTGCCTAAAAAGGATGGAAGCTGGAGGATGTGTGTCGATTGCAGAGCCATTAACAATATCACTGTAAAGTATCGACATCCTATCCCTAGGCTAGATGACATGCTAGATGAGTTGCATGGTTCTTGCATATTCTCTAAGATTGATCTAAAAAGTGGCTATCATCAGATTAGGATGAAAGAAGGTGATGAATGGAAAACTGCATTTAAGACTAAACATGGATTGTATGAATGGTTGGTTATGCCATTTGGTTTAACAAATGCACCTAGTACTTTCATGCGCTTAATGAATCATGTTCTGATGAGGACATAGAACCAGACATCAACATCCCCACCCTAAGACAAGCACCAAGAACAAGATCAGGAACCAAGGGGGTGATTGCAAGCTTCTGTGAAGCCATTGAAGGATTGTTTGCCAAGGCTAATAGCAACCCCAACTTAGATGACATCACACACCGTCTAGACAAGCTCTCTATTTCCGGATCAGAGGTTATAAAGACACAACCTTATGTTATACAAGACGGTCCAAAAGATAATGCTATCCTATGGTCTATCATTCCGCATAAAGAGATGGTTTCCTTATTCACCATCTCTCCCCTTAAGTGAAACGGTGAGTTTAGGAGTAAGAGACAAGCCCCAAAACGACTACACTTCAAGCTTGGCTCTTCTCCAACGGCTAGTCAATTTAAAAACCATCAAGAGGCGCCTCCCAAACAAAGGTAAGAGTCTATATTATATGCTTGATATTTTGACTAACCAAATCATATTCTCTTGCAGTATTTTGTTTCCTTTTTAGTTTATTTCGAATAAAGAGTCAAGGCATTGTTTAGCCTAAGTTTTTCATTAGGTCCTAAGATTGAGTCATGTAATAAATTTGCTTCAAAGACCCCTAGAAGGGCATAGCTGCATCGGCGAGTATATAAGCCCCTATAAGCAGCCTTGTATTTTTAACCTACTACGAAATATATGAGTCAGTTTGCCCCCTAGCAAAACCCTAAGTCTTTCCGTGTGTGTGAGAAGCAGCATTGAGAGCAACCTAGTCTTATCAAGCTCATTCCATAGAGTTTGTGGCGACTTTCGATCCATCTGATTGAGTTCTTCAATCTATTCACTCCATCTCCATCCCTTGTCCTTGTTGAGTTGTTTATACGAACAAGCAGCTTGGGTCCACACTCCATCTTCACGCCATCCTCCATCCAGTGAGATAGCAAGTTGGTTACACGACCATTTGTTGTTTCCCATCCTCCACTGATCCGTTCTAAGAGCAATCAGGCCGGTTATCATCTCAATTCCATTCCATCCGCAAGAACTCACTCCATTCTCACCTCCATCCATCCACCAAGGCTTGATACTCATCCTCTATCCATCCAGTGTGAGAAGGGTGCTTCCCGTGCCCATATCATTTTGGTATCAGAGCCGAAAGGCTTCCATTCAGGTTAACTCTTCCTTTTTCTTTTAGGTCGTTTCATTCTGTTAAGAAAAACTATAAAAAGTTAGTGTTTTGCTTGCGTGTTTGATTTCTGCCATTGTTAGTTTCTTAAGTTCTTAGTTTATTAAACAGAAAAGAAAAGAAAGAGGACGAGTTAGATAGTCTATTTGATTCGAATACCTTGGAGAAAACTCAAAAAAAGTGTTAGAAGTTAATTGTTGCATCCGGTTATTCCTTATTCTGTCATATTGCATATCTCGAATATTTAGGTTTCCTTTTTGAGTTGCACTCGAAAATATTCAAGGACCAAAGATATTCACTTAGTTACATCAGTTAATCCTTTATTTCACCTTAGTTCAATTTCGAATTTGCATATCATACTTTAAAAAAAAAAAGAAAAAAAAAAAGCATATCATATACATTCATAATTTTGGTGGTCGAACTTTCCTTAATGATGAGTAAGTGGATATTACACACCACCCTGCACGGATATTACACACCGGCCCTCACCCACTGCAGTGGTAGCCAACCCCAACCCTTCCTGGATATTACACACCATAGGTTGTTGGCTCGGGGGATCGAACCCCTTACCCTTTATCAGCGATCTGTTAGGAAAGCTGACAACCAATTGAG
Source organism: Moricandia arvensis (assembly GCA_905132765.1). Lineage (NCBI taxonomy): Eukaryota > Viridiplantae > Streptophyta > Magnoliopsida > Brassicales > Brassicaceae > Moricandia > Moricandia arvensis. Next base: position 9,630 of record CAJHQP010009838.1, read on the forward strand.
CTGCAGCTCAACTGGTTGTCAGCTTTCCTAACAGATCGCTGATAAAGGGTAAGGGGTTCGATCCCCCGAGCCAACAACCTATGGTGTGTAATATCCAGGAAGGGTTGGGGTTGGCTACCACTGCAGTGGGTGAGGGCCGGTGTGTAATATCCGTGCAGGGTGGTGTGTAATATCCACTTAATCATCATAAAAGTTAACTTTTATGATGCGTTAGTGACTCGGTCACCCTTGATGCAAACCTTCTGGTTTTGTTTCCCTGATCGATCTTGAGGGTGATTTGAAGAGACACTTTCTGCCTGGTATGATCACACGCAGGGTTGTTGATGCTTTGACCCTTCTGTTTATCTTTGTTCTTTGCTTCTTGCCTCCTTTGCTTTAACTGCACTTGGTCCTCATGTACTTCCTGTGGTGATAAGGGGGCAAGTATGATCTTCTTATCTCTATGAGTGAAAGAATGGCGGTTTGTGAAACCATCATGAATGGCTTTCTTGTCATATTGCCATGGCCTCCCCAACAAGATGTGGCTAGAATCCATGGGCAAGACATCACAAACTATCTCATCTTGGTACTTGCCAATGGTTATAGGTACCATGACCTGTTCTGTAACCTTTAGCTCCCCATCTTCATTCAGCCATTGGAGAAGGTATGGTTTAGGATGCTTTCCAGTCTTAAGTCCAAGCTTTTCTACAAGAGATTCACTAGCCACGTTAGTACAACTTCCACCATCAATAATCAGACTACAAACCTTATCATAAACTGTACAACGAGTATGAAAGAGATTCTCCCTTTGATCATTATCTTCTGGTTTGGTCTGAACCTTCAAGGATCTTCTTGTGACCAGGAGTTCTCCACGCACTGGATAGTCAATGGCTTCTTCTTCAGATCCTTGATCCTTTTCTTCCTCAGATACCATCTCACCGTTCTCCAAGAGAATCATCACCTTTTTGTTGGTGCATTCACTGGCATAATGGCCAATACCATGACACTTGAAACACTTCACATCTCTGGATCTTGTGGCTGGTGCTTTGGCTTTGTCCAGGTCACGCTGAAACCCTTTTGATCCTTCGTTTGGCTTGACAAATGACTTCTCTTCCTTGGCATTGGGTCTGTAGGCGTTCCCATAAGAGCTTTTTGGAGTAGACTTCCTCTTTTGCTGCTGTTCAATGAGAATAGCCTTGTGTAGAAGTTCATAGACATCCTCATACTCCTGTAGTTCCAATCTGTCTTGGATATCTCGGTTGAGACCAGCTTGGAAACAAGCCATGGTTGCCTCTGGATCCTCGTCTATGGCAGCTTTGATCATGAGTGTTTCCATCTCTTGATAGTACCCTTCTACACTTTTGCCTCCTTGAGTAAGTCTCCTAAGCTTTTGATGGACCTCTCTGCTGTAATGACTAGGCACAAACCTCTTCTTCATGATAGCTTTCAATTCATACCAGGATGCAACTTGTGCTTCCCCTGTCCTTCTTCTAGTGGATACAACCTGATCCCACCAATGAAGTGCGTACCCATTGAATTCAGTAACAGCAAGCCTGACCTTTCTTGTTTCTGAAAAGTTTTGGCAATCAAAGACAAGCTCCATTCTCTTCTCCCATTCCAGGTATGCATCCGGATCTCCACTGCCACTGAATGATGGAATTCTCAGCTTGAGATTACCAAGGCTATCATCAGTCCTCTCTCTGGTTCTTTGGCGATGATGAGGTTTTGTTAAGGAGTCTGCCTTGGAGAGCCTTGATTCCCCATCTCTATCAGTGCTGCGGCCAGAAGAAGAATCATTAACCTCATGCTCTCCTTGAAGAATCCTTTTGCCTCTTCTTTTCTCCCTTGCTGCTTTCCTAACCTGAGAAGAAGAACCCAAAACATTGTTAGTAGCACCTTTCTCAAATTCCCACTTCTTTTCCATTTCTTTCATCATATAAGCCATCATGGCCTCCATTTGAACTTTATCCAACTTGTAGGGCGGTGTTTCATTGTCTTCCCTGCTGCCATCAGACATGGTTTCCTATGAAGACTCACAAAAAAAGGAAAGATTAGTGCAGTTAAAGATAGCCGAAGCCTCACTGCTCTCAAGTGTTTCTCTCAAGTTTTAAGTGTTCTCTGTGATTCCAATAGCTCAGCAGTAAACAAAGACACGCCAACAGAGTGATTCCCTACCCCAGAAAAGAACAAGATAGATAGATTGCAAGATTTTTGGTTGCAAGGAGCTTTACCACCAGAGACTGGATTTCTCTTCAGTCTGGCTGGATTTCTCTTCAGCCTCTTGTTAATTTTCTTGTTTCTTTTTTTTTTTTTTTTTAAACTGGTTGGCCTCCTTGCAGAACAACAGATAGATAGAAAAGACAAAGAGACTCGACAGAGAAGATGAATAGATTAGAAAATAGGTTCCCAAAGAGAGAAAGAGATTTCGAAATCAAACCCAACAAATCAGAGGCCCTCAAACTGCTCTGATACCACTTGATGCAAACCTTCTGGTTTTGTTTCCCTGATTGATCTTGAGGGTGATTTGAAGAGACACTTTCTGCCTGGTATGATCACACGCAGGATTGTTGATGGTTTGATCTTGAACTTGGTGGAATGGATTCGAGTAGATGATCTTCAGAACAGATCTATGGATTGACCAGAACTTGTGTAGAATGCCAAGAGGTCGTATGGTTTACCCACACAAACAATGACCTAATGGCGATTAAGCCTTGCAGAGAACCAACTCCTAGGCAAACAATGTTCAAAGATGAACAAAGGAATCACAGTTTGAAAGAGAGTATTTGATAACAAAAGTGATTGATTTTTATTCAGAATCGACACAGAGTATTTGTAGGAGAAGAAGGAATACAAAGCACTCTAAGGACTTGTGGAAAACAAGAAAGAAATCATAAAAACTAGAGTAGACCAAAGACTGAGTATGTGAAGAGTTTGGTTGGCTCTTTGACTTCATTTTCGACTGGGCTTGATTCTGGATCAGAATAAACCAAGCAAGAAATGGCTTTCTTCAGCCTTTGGGTCTGTGATCTCGTGACTGGGCCCTTAGAGAATAGAAATGGGTCTTGGTCTTCTTGGATCAATGGTTTGGCAAGAGAAGATGGGTTTGATCCATCCTTGGCCCAAAATGGTTGAAATTGGCTTGGTCCATTTTGGTGGTTAGGCTGCGTTTCAGCTTGTCCAAAACCAGCTGGAGTGTCACTCTTAATCAGCTCAGCTCCTGGTAGTGAAGTATCACTGAGCTGGTTCAGCTCGTCCACACTCTCATCCAGCTCGTCCACACTCTCATCCAGCTCGCCATTAGTCCATCCTGGTTTGAAGAGATCAGACATATACAAAGGAGCTCTAAGTTTCAAAACATGCCAAAACAAAAGAGGTTCAGGAAACTCACTCAAGGAAACAAGTCAGTAGAAGAATACTATGAGGAGTTTGATGCACTCAGGAACCGTCTAGAGGTACAAGACTCTGAGGAGACCTTGATGGCGCAATTCTTAGATGGTTTACAAGACCGGATTACAAGAAAGGTGGAAAGGCAAAACTATGAGCACTTCCATGACTTGTTGCACTATGCTATTCAAGCCGAGCAACATATCAAGAGGAAGACCATAGCCACCAGTAGAGGCAAGAGTACTTGGACACCACCAGTACAAAAGAACACTGACAAAGGCAAGTCCATTGAAGTGGAGAACCGGTTCAAGAAGAATCCAGCACCAGAGGCTTCCAAGAGCAACAAGACTGATCAAGGAAAGGGTGCTGCACCTAGGAACCGTGACATTACTTGCTACAAATGTCAAGGGAAGGGACATTATGCTCGAGACTGTCCCAACCAGAGAGTAATGATCCTCAGGGAAGATGGAGGATATGAGACTCAAGAAGAGACTGAAGAAGAAACGGCTGGTACTGATGAAGAGATCACTGACTATCCAGATGAGGGAGAGATACTTGTGACCAGGAGAGCCCTAAGTGCTATGTTTGAGCCAGAAACCATTCAAAGGGAAAACATTTTCCACACTAGATGCACCATAGACTCTAAGGTATGCAGTCTGATCATAGATGGAGGCTCGTGTACTAATGTTGCTAGCAAGTACTTGGTTGACAAGTTAGGTCTCAAGAAGACAAAGCACCCAAAGCCATACCGGCTCAAGTGGTTGAATGATGAGACTGAGTTGAAGATTGGTGAACAAGTGGTGATCCCATTCAGCATAGGCAGATATGCTGATCAGGTGACTTGTGATGTTGTTCCTATGGAAGCTGGACATCTCCTGCTGGGGAGACCTTGGCAGTTTGACAAGGAGACAATCCACAATGGCCGCACCAACTTCTACAGCTTCACTCACAACAACCGCAAGCACAACCTTGCTCCTTTGACACCGCAGCAAGTCCTAGACATGCAAAAAGAGATGGACAAAGGTAACAAGGCCAGTAAGACTAACCTATACATCACTTCCCAACAAGTTTTAAAATCATTAGAATGCAAAACACAGGTGCTACTAATGATCTTTAAGGAAGGTGTGTTGACAGGTTATGAGGAACAAGAACTTCCCCCATCCGTGGTTCAACTCATTGAGAAGTTCCAGGATCTATTTCCAGAAGACATACCCACTGGTTTACCACCTATTAGAGGTATAGAACACCAGATTGACCTCATTCCAGGAGCTCCATTGCCAAACCGCCCAGCCTATAGGGTGAACCCGGAGGAAGCCAAAGAACTAGAGAAGCAGGTGCAAGACTTGATGGATAAGGGATACATCAGGGAGAGTCTAAGCCCTTGTGCTGTTCCTGTTCTATTGGTGCCAAAGAAAGATGGGACTTGGAGGATGTGTGTAGACTGCCGTGCCATCAACAACATAACCATCAAGTATAGACACCCAATACCAAGACTTGATGACATGCTGGATGAGCTCAGTGGTGCCACTATCTTCTCCAAGATAGACCTGAAGAGTGGTTATCACCAGGTTAGAATGAAGGAAGGTGATGAGTGGAAGACTGCCTTTAAAACTAAAAGGGGACTCTATGAGTGGCTAGTCATGCCATTTGGCCTCACCAATGCCCCAAGCACCTTCATGCGCCTCATGAACCATGTCTTAAGGGCATACATCTGTAAGTTTGTAGTTGTTTACTTTGATGATATTTTGATCTATAGCACTAGCTTAGAAGATCATCTTAAACATCTTGAAAAGGTTTTGGAAACACTGCGCCTAGAACATCTATATGCTAACCTTAAGAAGTGTACCTTTTGCACTGATCAACTAGTATTCCTAGGCTTTGTTGTTAGTTCACAGGGATTGAAAGTAGATGAGGAGAAGATCAAAGCCGTGCAGGATTGGCCTACCCCAACTACCATCGGCCATGTGAGGAGTTTCCATGGTTTGGCCAGTTTCTATAGGAGGTTTGTCAAAGACTTCAGCACCATAGCAGCCCCACTGACATCAGTGATCAAGAAGGATGTTGCCTTCAAATGGGGAGCTGAGCAGGAAGAAGCTTTTCAAAAACTTAAAACTAGCTTAACTAATGCTCCTGTTTTGGTTCTGCCTAACTTTGACAAAACTTTTGAGATTGAATGTGATGCCTCAGGAACAGGTGTGGGAGCCGTGTTAACTCAAGGAGGAAAACCAGTAGCATTCTTCAGTGAGAAACTACATGGAGCAACCCTCAACTACCCCACCTATGACAAAGAACTGTATGCTTTAGTGAGGTCACTAGAGACTTGGCAGCACTACCTCTTATCCAAGGAGTTTGTGATCCACACTGACCATGAGACACTCAAGTACTTGAGAGGACAAAACACTTTGAAGAAGAGACATGCTCGTTGGTTAGAGTTTGTAGAGTCATTCCCTTATGTGATCAAGTACAAGAAGGGGAAGGAGAACATTGTAGCTGATGCCTTATCCAGGAGACATGCACTTATATCACTGATGGAGGCTAAGGTTATGGGTTTTGAACACATCAAGGATCAGTATGGTGAGGATCCTGACTTTGGAGACATCTACAAGCAGTGTAGACAAGGAGCATTTGGGTCTTTCTTTCAGCAAGATGAGTTCCTTTTCAGGGATAAGAGATTATGTATTCCACAAGGATCAATGCGTGATCTGATCCTGAGAGAAGCACATGGAGGGGGACTCATGGGACATTTTGGCCGTGACAAGACACTAAGCATTGTAGCTGAGCATTTCTTCTGGCCACATTTGAGGAGAGATGTAGAGAGGTTCTGTGCAAGGTGCATCATTTTTCTCAAGGCAAAGTCCAGGTTACATCCTCATGGATTATACATTCCTTTGCCTATTCCTGATCTACCTTGGGTAGACATTTCCATGGATTTTGTTCTAGGATTGCCAAAGATCAGAAACAAGGATTCCATCTTTGTGGTAGTAGACCGGTTCTCTAAGATGGCACACTTCATTCCTTGCAACAAAACCAATGACGCATCCCAAACTGCTGACTTATTCTTCAAGGAAGTGGTGAAGCTTCATGGCATCCCTAGAACCATTGTTTCTGACCGAGACACCAAGTTCTTGAGCCACTTTTGGAGAACACTTTGGAGGAAGCTGGGGACTAAGCTGCTCTTCTCCACAACCTGCCACCCCCAAACTGATGGTCAGACTGAGGTTGTGAACCGCACACTCTCCACTTTACTGAGAGCCACGGTTGGTAAGAACTTGAGGAATTGGCTTGATTGTCTACCTTTCATTGAGTTTGCTTACAACCGAGTTCCACATTCTGCTACTAAGCTATCACCTTTTGAGATTGTGTATGGGTTTAAGCCAACAACACCTCTGGATCTCCTACCTATTCCCCACAAGGACCAGATGATTAGTCAAGAAGGAGAGACCAAGGCCGAGTTGATGCAGAAGATTCATGAGAAGGTCAAGGCTAACTTAGAGCACCAGAATGAGCTGAACAAGAAGCAAGCTGATAAGGGCAGAAAGGAGGTTTCTTTTGAACCAGGAGATTGGGTTTGGTTACACATGAGATCAGAAAGGTTCCCTAACCAGAGGAAGTCCAAGCTATCCCCTAGAGGAGACGGCCCTTTCAAAGTCCTGAAGAAGATCAATGACAATGCATACCAGCTGGAGCTGCCAGGTGAGTTAAATGTATCTTCCACATTCAATGTGTCTGATCTATCTTATTTTCATGCAGATGAAACTGTTCTGAGGTCAGAACCTTCTCAAGAAGGAGAGAATGATGAGGACATAGAACCAGACATCAACATCCCCACCCTAAGACAAGCACCAAGAACAAGATCAGGAACCAAGGGGGTGATTGCAAGCTTCTGTGAAGCCATTGAAGGATTGTTTGCCAAGGCTAATAGCAACCCCAACTTAGATGACATCACACACCGTCTAGACAAGCTCTCTATTTCCGGATCAGAGGTTATAAAGACACAACCTTATGTTATACAAGACGGTCCAAAAGATAATGCTATCCTATGGTCTATCATTCCGCATAAAGAGATGGTTTCCTTATTCACCATCTCTCCCCTTAAGTGAAACGGTGAGTTTAGGAGTAAGAGACAAGCCCCAAAACGACTACACTTCAAGCTTGGCTCTTCTCCAACGGCTAGTCAATTTAAAAACCATCAAGAGGCGCCTCCCAAACAAAGGTAAGAGTCTATATTATATGCTTGATATTTTGACTAACCAAATCATATTCTCTTGCAGTATTTTGTTTCCTTTTTAGTTTATTTCGAATAAAGAGTCAAGGCATTGTTTAGCCTAAGTTTTTCATTAGGTCCTAAGATTGAGTCATGTAATAAATTTGCTTCAAAGACCCCTAGAAGGGCATAGCTGCATCGGCGAGTATATAAGCCCCTATAAGCAGCCTTGTATTTTTAACCTACTACGAAATATATGAGTCAGTTTGCCCCCTAGCAAAACCCTAAGTCTTTCCGTGTGTGTGAGAAGCAGCATTGAGAGCAACCTAGTCTTATCAAGCTCATTCCATAGAGTTTGTGGCGACTTTCGATCCATCTGATTGAGTTCTTCAATCTATTCACTCCATCTCCATCCCTTGTCCTTGTTGAGTTGTTTATACGAACAAGCAGCTTGGGTCCACACTCCATCTTCACGCCATCCTCCATCCAGTGAGATAGCAAGTTGGTTACACGACCATTTGTTGTTTCCCATCCTCCACTGATCCGTTCTAAGAGCAATCAGGCCGGTTATCATCTCAATTCCATTCCATCCGCAAGAACTCACTCCATTCTCACCTCCATCCATCCACCAAGGCTTGATACTCATCCTCTATCCATCCAGTGTGAGAAGGGTGCTTCCCGTGCCCATATCATGTTCTTAGAGCTTTCATAGGAGTATTTGTTGTGGTTTACTTTGATGATATACTGATTTACAGCAAATGTCTAGAAGAACATCTTGAGCATCTTAAATCTGTTTTGAATGCGCTTAGAAAGGAAGAGCTTTATGCCAATTTGAAGAAGTGTACCTTTTGTACAGATAACTTGGTCTTTTTAGGCTTTGTTGTGAGTACAGATGGTGTTAAAGTGGACGAAGAGAAGGTTAAAGCTATCAGGGAATGGCCAAGTCCAAAGACAGTAGGGGAAGTGAGGAGTTTCCATGGACTTGCTGGTTTCTATAGGCGTTTTGTGAAGGATTTCAGCACTATAGCAGCCCCATTGACTGAAGTAATAAAGAAGGATGTAGGATTCAAATGGGGAGAAGCACAAGAGACTGCCTTTCAATGCCTAAAAGAGAAGCTTACTCATGCACCTCTCTTAATACTTCCAGATTTTCTTAAAACTTTTGAAATTGAATGTGATGCTTCTGGTATAGGTATTGGTGCTGTTTTGATGCAGGAAAGAAGGCCTATTGCATATTTCAGTGAAAAACTTGGTGGTGCAACCTTAAACTATGCTACTTATGACAAAGAGCTATATGCTTTGGTGAGAGCTTTGCAAACATGGCAGCACTATCTATGGCCTAAGGAGTTTGTCATACATACTGATCATGAGTCTCTCAAGTACCTTAAAGGACAGAACAAACTAAGCAAAAGGCATGCCAGATGGGTTGAATTTATTGAAACTTTTCCATATGTTATCAAATATAAACAAGGTAAGGAAAACATAGTTGCTGATGCATTATCCCGAAGGTATGTTCTCTTGACTACTCTTGATGCTAAGCTGCTAGGCTTTGAGCAGATTAAGGAAATGTATGCAACTGATCCTGACTTTTTTGAGGTTTACAAAACTTGTGAGAAATTTGCTTCTGGTCATTACTTTAGGCAAGATGGATTTCTATTTTATGACAACCGTTTGTGTGTGCCTAACTGTTCTATGAGAGACTTGTTTGTCAGAGAAGCTCATGGTGGAAGTTTGATGGGACATTTCGGAATTGCCAAGACTCTTAAGGTTTTGCAGGATCACTTCTATTGGCCACACATGAAGAGAGACGTTGAAAGGGTCTGTGGGAGGTGTGCTACGTGCAAACAAGCCAAGTCTAAGGTTCAGCCTTATGGTTTGTACACTCCCTTACCCATTCCTACTCATCCTTGGAATGATATATCAATGGATTTCATTGTTGGATTGCCAAGGACCAAAACAGGGAAGGATTCTATCTTTGTGGTTGTAGATAGGTTTTCAAAAATGTCACATTTCATAGCATGCCACAAAACTGATGATGCATTACATGTAGCAAATCTGTTCTTTAAAGAAGTAGTTCGTTTGCATGGAATGCCTAGGACTGTAGTTTCAGATAGAGATACTAAGTTTCTTAGTCATTTCTGGAAGACTCTATGGTCTAAACTTGGAACTAAATTGTTATTTTCTACCACATGTCATCCACAAACTGATGGTCAAACTGAAGTAGTTAATAGAACTCTAGGAACCCTTCTGCGTGCTTTCATCAAAAGGAACTTGAAATCTTGGGAAGAATGTTTGCCTCATGCTGAATTTGCTTATAATCATGCTATGCATTCTGCTTCTAAGTTTTCACCATTTGAAATTGTTTATGGATTCAATCCTACCTCACCTTTGGATCTAATGCCTTTACCTTTGAGTGAAAGAGTTAGTATTGATGGGGAAAAGAAAGCAGAAATTGTAAAACGGATGCATGCTGAAGCTCGGAGGAATTTGGAAGAGAAAACCAAGCAGTATGCTAAACAAGCAAATAAAGGAAGGCGTGAAATGATCTTTGAAGTTGGCGACCAAGTATGGGTTCATTTGAGGAAGGAGAGGTTTCCAAACGAAAGGAAATCCAAGTTGATGCCAAGAATTGATGGTCCATTCAAAATCATACAGAGAATCAGCAACAATGCCTACAAACTGGATTTGCAAGGTAAGTATGATGTGAGTAACAGTTTCAATGTTTCTGATTTAGTTCCTTTTCTTGCAGATGATCCAGATTTGAGGACAAATCCTTTTCAAGAGGGAGGGGATGATGTGATCATGGATATACAGCTTGAACCAGAACTGGAAGAACTTGTAGATGAAGGTGTCTTAGCCATTTCAACAGGACCTATAACCCGTGCAAAATCAAAGAGACTCAAGGAGGCTGTTAATGGAATGCTAAAGACCATTTGGAAACAAGAAGAAGGCATTGGACGAGATCTCTTTCACAATGCCTTAACCACTATCTATATTGCTCCAAACAGTGCATGATCAACAATTAGGCAAGTTCTTGGTGTGTGCTCTTTTTCCCTATCTTTGGTTTTGTCCCATTGGGTTTTACAAAATAGGTTTTTAATGAGGCCACAAGTTACTTAAAAATCACCTAATTGTTGGCCCAATAAGTGTTATGCATCTGCCTATGTTTTTATTTTTTTGTTCTGATTTCTTTTAAATTATGTTTTTTCTTTCTTTGGGCTTTAAGTGTGGGGTATGATGTCTCTTAGGTCGTGGGTGACACACTCATTAGGCCTGGGAAACAATATCATTACTTAGTTTGAATTAAAAGGACTTGTGCCTGTACAAGCTCCTCCTCTTTATATTCTGGTCGAAATTGCCTTGTATATTATCATATTTCAATCAAAAAAACAATGTTTTCTTCTTCCTGTGTTCTCCAACGAGTTTCCAGGTTCTGGTGAGTAATATCCAGAGTTAAGGGTATTTGCTTGGTGTGTCATATCCAACAGATTACCTAGGAGTATCAAGAGTTCATCCATACCTCTTGTGTCACCATTCATTCCATTGCCTGTAGCAGATTGAGTCTCTGATTCTCTACTGCAAGGATTATCCCTTGTTGTCTCTCCCAGCACCAGAGTCCATCCTAGGATCATATT